>WMED01008430.1:2867-16930 GCA_019650415.1 Pipa parva | reverse complement strand
GAGAAAACAGTGATATTGTTAAATATAGGCTGTTTCTCCTGCATTTACTAGTCAATAAACCTGTTCTACTTTAATAAATGTGCCCATATATAATCAGAATTTGCTAACTGAATTTACACAAACTAGTCATAAGTGTAAACAAGGATATAAAATCTGAGTTTCACTTTAGGTGGACGTTATAATCAGGCACACTGAAGAATAGCTTTGTTTTATTTATTTATAGCCTTTTTCACTGTTATTATAAAAATGCTTGATACATTTCTCCCATATAATGGCTAGGGAATGTCATATGGTCCATTAAATTGTGAATTTTAATGAGCATACACTCGCTGGTTTTCACACATGCTCTGTTATAGTAAGTGCCTAAGAAAGCAGCTTTCTCAGCTGGAGGTGGAGATGAATTGTTTTAGGGGGTTATTCACTAAGGTGTGAATTCGACAGTAGAATTCGCAAACAGCGGATTCCCATAGTAAATCCGCTACAATTTCCCCATTGTATAGTCGTGACAATTTTTTTCAAGTTAAGATTGCGACAATTTTCTCATAATAAAGTCGCGACTGTGACAGTATTTTCATTATAAAGACGTGACTGCGACAGTAGCAGCCTATTGCAACTGCCTTTATTTGGTGAATTTGAACCTATACACAACAATTCAGACATTAGTGAATAACCCCCACTGTCTGTCATGTACTTGTGAAATTATAGATGCAGAAGAAGCATCAATAATCAGTTAGGTGGCTTTGGAAAGGGAAAGGTCTTTGGATGTATTGTGTTTCTGATATGTAGAATGGAATGAAGATGCGATCTATTAGGATACTTTAGTTCTTTTTTTAAAGCTGTTGCTTACATTAAGCAGCTCAAGTTCATTGTTTCATGATGAAACAAAGGACTTGGGCACCACTGAATCAAGGGGAATGTGTCATTTATTCCTTTTTCTGGTTTCAAATCACTTACTCTGGGGACTCCCACATTCATACACTTTCACGCATATATATATATATATCATTTCAGTGCATTTTAACTTTGTGGACAGATCTGGTTATTTGGTGGTCTGTATATCCCATTTATTGGCCCTGTATTTTGTATTCCAGAGATCCAACGTAATGTATCAAAATTTACCATTTGTCCTCTTAATAACATTTACCATTTGTCCTTTAATTTGTAGATCCAGAAAACCGCCATCTTTCTTTTAACTGTATCAACTGGCATACATGTAATGCTATAAACTTAATGTTTGTTCTCTAAGATCTATTTAGGTTAAATGAAACTGGGAGATTCCCTATACCCTTGCTTGTTTAATCTGTGACATAAATATAATCATTCTGGGGGTTATTCACTAAGGTGCGAATTCCTCTGTCGAATTCGCATACAGCTGATTAACATAGCAAATCCACTACAATTTCCCCATTGTAAAGTCGCAACAATTTTTAAAGTTAAGATTGCGACAATTTTACCATAATAAAGTCGCAACTGCGACAATATTCTCATTATAAAGAAACGACTGCAACAGTAGCAGCCTATTGTGACTGTCTTTATCTAGCAAATTTACACCTATACGTATCAATTCAAACTTTACTGAATAACCCTTTCTATCTTTGAGTTCATCGTATTCCACCCATGTTTCCAGCATTCTTTCTAACCTACAATAATGAGCAACTTTTTCTTTACTGCTAGTTCACGGACTAGTCGTGGATGCTTGGCTATATGCTATTCTTATTTTCCTCATCAGCTTTTAGCACTTTTGTTAAGTTAATTTAGTCTCCCCTGAAATGCTTGTGATATTCCTTCTAATCCATAATCACAGTGTATATTAATTCCTTTCTTTGATTTCTAATTTTATATCAGTTAATAAATCCTGCAAGCTTTACACATACTGTACTGTAACACTGGACAAGCCTTACAGGCCACATGTTTATAACAAAATGAAGTCTGTGGGTGTCAAGTAAATGTTTTTATCTGGACTCAGGAAAGTCATGGGCTCCTGTGTTTACTCTTAAAGGTCCACGAAGCATTGCTTGAGACAGTGACAGTAACTAAAGGTTGAATGTATGTTTGGGAAATGATTAAATCTGTATGAGGTATGTAAGAAACCTTCCTGACAAGAAATTCATCTGCAGTGTTTGATTTTGTGTTCGATAACATTTAACTGTAAAAATATAACCTCTTTCTCACTAATAGGTAGTTTTTCAAACAGGGGAATATGTTATTTTCTAATTAAATTAAGTTAATTTCTCTAAGTTTTTCATTAAGATGTTTCACTTATTTTTATAGCGAAAATGCATATTTACACTTGCAAAATTTATTAAACTCGGAAAAGCCTGTTTCGGCTTTTTCTGAGTTTAATCGGGCGAGCACCTGGAAGTTTCTTGCGGTAAGTATCGTGAGATTTGTTTCAATCAATATTGAAACTTTTCCTATTGAATATTTCCATGGAAATGTAGCCATACTACAGTATTGTAAAGCTATACTATACTAATGTAAAGCTATACTACAGTAATGTAAAGTATGGCTACCCTTTCCATGGATATATTCAATAGAAAAAGTTTCTCACGGCATATATCTATCAAAACAAATCTCACGATACTTACCGCGAGAACCTTCCAGGTGTTCACCCGATTATTAAACTAGGAAAAACTAAAACGAGCTTTTCTGAGTTTAATAAATTTCGTGTTATAATTTTTTCACCAACATTAAGGGGGGAATTCAGGATAGTCCGAAGTGAGGTGCGGAGTGTTCGCCTCACTTTGGACTAACTGATCTGCACTCGCTGATGTCCTGCATGCGGACATCAGTGAGCGCATTAAAGGGATTCCAGTCTCAGCGAGGCAATTCTTTTGTTCTCGCTGAGACTGGAATCCATTTAATGCACTGGCTGATGTCCGCGTGCAGGACACCAGCGAGCGCAGATCAATCAGTCCGAAGTGAGGCGAACACTCCGCACCTCACTTCGGACTATCCTGAATTCCCCTCTAAAGCTAGCTATAAATGGGGCAATAGGTAAACATTCCACACCTTTACCCATTGTATTATACTGTATGTTTATATGTGTGATGTCTTAATATACACATGCAATAATGAAAATATATGATGTAAGACTGTTCAGTTACCCACCAAATGATCAGAAGATCAATAGGGCTTACATATACAATGGAAAGGAGGATAGAGAATTATAAGCTGATTTTTGAAGACAGTCTTGCCTTAAAGGATCACTAGCTAATTTCTCAGAATCAACTTTGTGACTAACCAAATTGGTTTATCTGTGTTTACAGGTAGTTATAGATCTGGATATTAAATTCAATCTGCAATCACAACAGATAGTACAGATAATGGATTTAAGGAATTTCTGTTGACTTGTCCATACCTGTGCAATTTTTCTAATATAACATTGTTGTGGCCTCTGCTCAATTCAATTATAAGAAGGATCATAGATAAAATAATTTCTTAAAAATGTACTCTTATTTGGGAAAAGAAGGTCATTAAGCAAGATACAGAGTGGATCCCAAAGTATTTCTAAAATTAAAGGGTTAAAGGAATCATTTTAATTTGAAAAGAAAATATTGAGAATTCACCAGTAATTCATCACATTCAGATTTTATATAAATAAAGTTTTGATTAATTTTCTCCTAAGACATTCGTATCTCATTTTTGGCCTTAGAGACTCCTGGAACCAAAATAATGTTTAAGTGCCATCAGGCTGATTATGTGTTACTCTAAAGATGACATCCATCTGGGAATGTAAGTCTCCAAAGCTAGTTCAAATGCTTACAAAAAAAACATTAAGGATGTTAAATGTGAAGATGAACTTGAGCTTGCCCTATTACAGTACCTTTACAGTTACACTATGGAAAACTCAAAATATAAATGAAGTTTACAAAAACATCTTAAACAATGTCTTGTAGTGGTGGCGTTCTGTGCTACTGAGAGCTTGTGCAACAAATAAAAGACTCAAGGTAACAATAAATAACAGGTTCCTCTGCTCTGAGTCATTGCATAAAGATGGGAAGTGTTATTGCCTCAATTATGTCTAGAGACCATGACTGGCAGCGGGGCAGCAGTTTCATCTTCAACTATAACCATATGAGCAGAAAGTTGTATAGGATGGAGAATAACTTATACTGAATGATAGTCTGGACAATTGTATGAAAGCTTCCTGTACATAAAAGTTACCACTCTTACATTCCACTATTAAACAAGACAGGCATATACTGGGACTCTACTATGCTGGACTCTAATATAAGTCTTCTATTACATTTACCTATAAATCAAATCAACTGTACTACAAAAGTACACCTGACTTTTGGGAAATATTTCTGGACAGTATATGATATGCTAACCATGCATACTCTGGCTAAGCAATAAAGTATAAGTATCAGCAGTAAGGATCTTGTATCCAACAGGGATCATACGTCTACTCTACATCCTAGCTATGTACACTTAGAGATCATTTAGACATTGGATATAGCTGGCCTTTCACAACCAGAGAAATCATTTGCAGCCGCCATGCCAGCCATGCCAGCCATGTGGCTTTAACCAGATTTAAAAGCGACCTAATAAAAGTGAGTGTTGGAAATTGTGAAGGTGTTTTGATCTAAAGCATGTGAAATACAGTAAATTTAGATTTAGGAGGATTAGAAGGGGGTCATTTGCTTTTATTCATTTTTTTTCTGCGTTTATTTGTATAAATCACCTTGTTGCAAGTTATTTCTGAAAGATAGGGTAGATGGAGAACTGAGATTTATTAACAAATCTTGGTATGGATAGATTTAGGGGTTAAGGAAGAACTAAAAGCTAGTATGTTCTAGGAGTGATTCTTAAGGTAGGAGATGGGAAATACATACTGATCACCTCCTTCACTCCAATGCTGCCTACTGATCTTGCTGCTATTCACAAGCACAGTGATCCTCTTCACTTCCTGTCCCTTTCGGCGAATTGAGCAAACATTGTAGCAGTTGTAGCTACTGCACTTGCTCAATTAACTGATATACTGAAATTCACTAAGAGAGTTTAAAAAGAGTTTAGATACCTTTCTTAATTGTATTAATATTACAAGTTATGAATATTAGACTACTTGAGGTGGATTCTTGATCCACGGAATTTTTCAGATTTTTTTTTTTGCAAACACTTGGGGGGTAATTCACAAAAGTGCGAACTCACCTTGCGATGCTTCACATCAGCTCGCCAAGACTGGTACGCGCTCCCTGGTCTCTCGCACTCAGAGATCAACAAATGCTTTAAAGGTACTTCGGCAGGCGAGGCGACTCGAGTGGTCGTGAGTTGAGCCGAAGTACCTTTAAAGTGTTTGCTGATCTCCGCGTGCAGGAGACTAGGGACGTACCAGTCTCGGGGAGCTGATGCGAAGCATCGCAAGGTGAGTTTGCATTTTCGTGAATTACCCCCTTGACAGACATCACAAAGACCAATAGGAAAATAAATGAAACAAAGGGACTGAGGGTGGGTAACTTTTGAGATCCCTGCATTGTCTCTATTGTGAAGTAGGCTCTTATAAGTTGCTGTGCCACCCTAAGGAACAGAAATGCATTTTGGTATTAAGCAGCCATAGGCTAACTATCATTATGATAAACATGTCATACCCTATCTGTCTGCTGACCTGGCTGCCATGATTCAGCTTTCCACCACATGGGGCAGGGATGAGGGGGAAAAGGCTAAATACACAGAATAGTCTTTCGTCTCACTCACCTATGTCCTCTTCAAATGAACAGTGTGTAATTTTGTGCCACTGATTTGATTCACAGACTTCAGAATTCCAAACAAAACTCTGTGAGGTTGCACGCATGCAAGATTCTGATTGGTTACTCAGAATTCTCGTGTCTTTCATTCAAATCCCTGACTTAAGATTCCAAACTGAACTACTGAAGAGGAATTGGGTGACAGAGAGAAAGACTTCAGTATGAAACTGGTTATAAATTGAAAAGGATGAAAATATGTAAACAATACAAACTGCCAAACTATTTAACACTGACAAATAGACAAATAACTGTAAATGAATGGTGATTTAACTTTTATTGGTTTCTGATCATGATTCACAAAAATTTAAATCCATTCAGTTCAACATTAATAACTATAATTAAAAAGATCATAGTTGGGCTCCTGTGCTAACACCTGAAAATCAGACCCAAATTTCTAGCTGTCCTCTGGCACTCTCCTAATGGATGGCCAAGCGCCAGCTCAAATTAAATTTCTTTAAAATGAAATTGATTATCTTTCCACCCAAACCTGGTTCCGCTCCTATCTTTTCCATTCTAGTGGATGGTGCCATCATCTGCCCTGTTACCTCTGTACATTCAGGTTAGCAGAGAAACACTTGCGCTTATGGTGCTCAGCTCTTGTGATGATAGCTTTATTCCAGATAAGCAGCTAGCTTCTCTTTTGCACAGGACAAACACAATTTCTATAGATATATGGGAGTGCCGCGCTTCCTCTGGGTATGAAAGAAAGGAACAGATGGTGCAGGTCACCTTGATACCAATCAAATAAAAAATGAAAATCTACTCACTTTTTCCTTTTATGTTAAGAGCATTGGATTACTCAAGTGTAATCCCAACCATTCTCCGGTACTGGATTCTCATTGGTTACGTGGTTACAAGACCCGCAGACGTGTAAAAGTTTAAAAAAATTTTAATGGTGCAAGAATAAAAGTACACAAAAAGTTAGGAAAAACACAAAACAATAATAGTAAAAACTCCAACGCGTTTCTCTGATTATTGGCTTCTTCAGGGAGTGTATTTGAGCCTCTGTATCTCTGTACATTGTCTTGGGGTGACTTTTGACTCTGCTCTTTCCTTCTCTAAATACATCTCTTCCACTGCTAAAACCTGTCGACTTTTTCTTCGCAACATTGCCAAGATCCACCCCTTTCTCTCTTGCTCCACTACTAACACCCTTATGCGTGCTCTCGTCTCCCTCTCTCCCTAGCCTCTCTCCCAATCTCTTTCTGCTCTTTGGCTCCCTGTAAGCAAAGAAATCATTTACAGTGTTTTCCTTTTGACGTTTAAAGCACTGCACTCTGTTGCCCCCCCTACATTTCCTCTCTCGTATGCCCGTACATTCCTCATCGTCAACTTCGCTCCTCTCAAAGCAGCCACCAAAACTCATCTTAAACCATTTTCTCTCTCTGTCCCTCACATATGGAATTCTATACTCCTTTGTCTTCACCAGGAACATTCCCTCTGCACTTTTAAAACCAAACTGAAATCCTACCTTATGGAGCACTAGCGCTGATATTTATCACTGATTTTTATGGACATACTCTATTTAATACTTAGCCATTTATGCTTGATATTTGTATTTATTTATGAACTTGTGCTTCAACACATTGTCATAGCTGTTATTACCCATCTGTGTATTTAAGTCTTCCTCCCATTTAGACTGTAAGCTCTATGGGGCAGGGACCTCCACCCTCTTGTGTCAACCTCAACATAGCATTTAAAGTGATGTATCCTTGTGATCTTATACTGTACTGTTTAATGCAATTTCCCATGTTTGTATTTTATTTTTATTCTGAACTGTACAGCGCTGCGTATGTTTATGGCGCTTTATAAATAAATTTATACATACATAAAACCATGCATTTTCTGAATAACTACACCTAAATGATATCAGCTCAATAACAGCATAAAAAGAATAACCATATTGGTAAATCCTTTGCCAGTAAATATAACTGAAAATTTCAAAAAAGCAAACATTCGACCCAAAAATAATTTTCATGTTTATTGAAGTTAACAGATTTACACACCTCTTGGCAGAAGGGGGAATGTTCTGTTTGGATTTCAATCTGAAACAAGATATAAATGCCAAGACCTGTCACTCTTCAAATGCTTTTCCGAGAGCGGTCTAGTGTAAAAATGCAATTGATGCATTAAAATGTTTTCAACACCTGAATCCTCACATTGGCTTTGTCAAAATCCTGGAACAAGTAGAACTATCCACATCAAAGCAAAAACACAATGTTAAATCATGGGGGATTATTTCTGTTTACCCCATGAAATAAATGCACATGAGCTATGAATGTTCCTCTTACAACTGTCTCCAGAGTGTCATTTGCAACAAACGTCTGTAGCCGTGTAGTCATATTCTTTCAGCAAGAAAATTTGCTTCACTACTTTTATACAGAAATAATTCCCGGAATTTTTGTAAGCATTCCAAGCATACGTTAATTTATTATTTTGTAATCTAAGAAAGAACCAGTAACACTAGTAAAAAAGAAAATTAAGATTTGGAATGGCGTGCCAGTTATTACTAGGATGTATTTAGTTTAATTAGTTTAATTTCTGGTTTGCATCGCTATTACTTGTCCTTTAATACAAAACTGGACTAATCGATCAGCTGCAATGGATTTCTACATTACAAGTATATTGCTCAAGGGGCTGATTCTGACAGCAAAATGATTAACTCAAACTGGAAATATCTCAAAAGAAATTTGTTTGGGCTCCATGTTATCTAAGTTATTTTTGATAAGAAGGTAAAATGCGGTAAATTCTGCTAAATGTTTGGAATTGTACCTTTGTGATGTCACAAATCTTTCAGTATTTTACAGACTAGCACATATACACACAATACATCACAACAAGAAATCCCCCAGCAGTTACTGCTACTGAGCTAAAATGTTACTTTGGTTCTTTCAGGAGTTTAGGAGGGACGATTGCGCATGTAAACTTATTGACATTATTTGTTTTTCCTTTTAAAAAAAGACTAATTACAAGCACTATGGGGGTTATTGGCTGAAGTCTGAATTGTTGTGTAAAGGTGTGAATTCGCCAGCTAAAGACAGTCGCAATAGACTGCTACTGTCTCAGTATAAAGAGAATATGAAGAGAATATTGTCGTAGTCGAAACTTGAAAATTGCTGTGGTTGTGACTTTACAATGGGAAAATTGTTGCAGTTGTGAATTTGCTATGGGAATCCATTGTTTGAAAATTTGACAGTCAAATTCTCACTTTAGTCAATAACCCCCTAGTTTTGGATTGCTGTAGCTAAGGTGCTGTTAACACCTCTGCACTGCCACTCTATGTTGAGTAAAGAGCCAACTGGGAACTCCTTCCCGATGTTTCCCATTTTGTTGATTACTGCTGCCCTGCTTCTGTTATGGATGGCTCGGCTATACCAAAACATGGCCATAACTGCCCGATATTGCAACAGTATGACTTCAGACAATTTTCCATTAAAGGGGCTGGAACTTGGATGGTCTATTCCTTGTGAAGGATGGAGTAACTTCACAATGATTAAAAAAAAGCAAAACATACAGCTATTTAAAGGGACAACATGCTCATTATATATTTAAAGGTACATTGTTATTTTTCTTTTCTGTATAAATAATTTCAGATCCTCAGTGCTTTTTTTTAAGGGACTTCAGCCCCTAGAGACCACCAGAGTTATTGGCTATCTTAAAGACTTAGAGGTTAAAGTGGAACTACTTAAAGAGACAGTGTACTGCTAACAATAGCTACATATTCTGTGTGATCGTGAATAACCCAGTCTGCCATCCTATAATGAAAGCTCTTTGCTCTATGTAATTATCAATGAAATATTGTGCCTTTATCTCTATATACCTTGACTTACCAAGTGCTATTACTAATTTTGGGAGAAGGTCCTGTCGATGTCCACCAGGATCCATGCCAGAGATTAGAGTCCCAGATGTAAAGCCATACTATCCTGTAACAAAGGAAGAACCTCTGTTTCCTCCCATCTACCTCCTCTTATCAAAAGTGCTACACATAGACATCTTAAATAGGCTAACATATTTTAGCAAAACTCTGTATGCTACAGTTCTTAGGTGTGCAATTATTTAAAGACATGATAGAAGGCATACATTATTTACATATTTGCTGAAATTCAATGTTAAAATAGTAAAAACTTTGCATAAAACTAGACCAAGTGGTGGCTTTACCAGCAAAGTCAATAATTTTAGTGATTAAATGGCATTGAGTAAATTCCCCTTTCTGTAACTCTTAATAAAAATACCATAAAAAGGGACAGTGAGAGTTTATGTTAGAAAAAGTGTTTCTATAGGGAATACCTTGTAAAGTTAGGGTAGTGTTTATAGGGGTATTTGGGACAGTATAGATCAATATATAGAGTCTGTGGGGGTTATTCACTAAGGTGAAAATTTGACTGTCAAATTCTCAGACAGCGGATTCCCATAGCAAATCCGCTACAATTTCCCCATTGTAAAGTCGCAACAATTTTTTAAAGTTAAGAGTGTGACAATTTCCCCATAATAAATTCATGACTGCAACAATATTCTTATTATAAAGACGCGATAGCAACAATAGCGATCTATTGCGACTGTCTTTATCTGTCGAATTTGCACCTATACACAACAATTCGGACTTTAGTGAATAACCCCCTTATATGTTGATGGATGTTAGGTGGCAAAGTTAAATAAATAAAAAATGACGAGGCCCAAGTTCATACTTGAGGTTAAGTTAGTAGGTGGGTTCGTAAAAAAAATCTAAATAATGCCACCTTGTCTTAAGACTCTCCAGCTCCTACTTATATGGGGTATGAGGTGTGACCCTGTAACAATTGAGGTGGGTGTCATTTCAAAAATTCCCCAAACCTGTAAAAGTAAAAAGAAAAATCCATTTATAATCACCTGCTCTGTTGTCCTCACTTCTGACCTATGAGTTAGAAAGGAATTGGCATATGTTGTTTGTCTTTCCATGAATCCTCTTTTGCTCACACTGTAGTATCCAATAGAAGGACATTCAACTTCCATATCTTAGTCCATAAAAGAACATCATCTTCTGGCTTTGTTCCACATAGTTCAAAGGGATTTATCTGCTCCAGTTCTAGCAATAAAGAGTCTGTAATTGGTCCTCCTGCTGACATTGTTCTTCTTTGAAAGGGCCATTGCAAATGAATTTGAGGTAGTTATGCTGCTATTTATATAAACAAAGACCCTATTTATAAAAGATTTGTTATTGCTCTTCATTTAGATATGGAACCTGATTGCAGTGGTTGGAGCCAAGTTAGGGTGATCACGATCAGTCACTGATCCTCTCCAGGTGAGTTATCTCTGCCCCCCCTGGGTTAGGGATAGGGGACAGACCTGCTCCCCTTAGCTTCTGCCTACTCCACTTTGCTATCCTGATAGGAGAAAGTGGAGCCAGCATAACCACTCATCTCTTCATAACCACTCATCTATAGTAGGAAATGGTCCTTCTGAGTATTACACTTGCTTTCATTCAAACAGTAGTTCTTGTCCACATTGGTCACAATTTATTTATCTTTTTATGATATACAAACAGTACCGAAAGAGTTTCTTTGATCAGCAAATATATTTATTGCATGGTGAAAAAATGATTTTGTTGGATTAGTCTCTTACACTTGTGCGTATGTCTCTAGTTTAACAACTATAAAACAAATACAAAGTAAGAAACAAATAAATTCCATCATTTTTGGCAACTTTTTTTGCCTGGATGAATTTATATCTTTTTTTTTTTTTTTTGGTTTTACAAACTATGAATTTCTCTAAAGCAATCAACAAGTGTAGAAAGTCAAAAGAAGAAAAACAGAAATCAGCCATTCAATAACATGAAAAACAAACGTTTCTGTAAACCCCGACAGCTGAATAGTGTTTTCTCTAAACATCTGAGAGATATTGGCTACAAATCTGTCATACACTTTAGAGTCAGTAACCAATCTCAGATAGGCTTGTGTTACATCTGCAATTCATACATAACCCTCAGTTGCCATGAGAATGAGTTTCCAGTGGGAGTGCCAAAAGTGAGAATTATTTGATAATATGCAGAGATAACTAATTAGCTTTTCCATGAAAATATTGATCTTTACTAGTCCTTTGTGATAAACTATGGCAGGAGATTATTGGGAGGTACCAGAATTGCAGGGAATAAAAAACTCTTTTGTGAAATCACTGGTTGCAATTGCTAGGATGTTATAATAGGCAGTGCTAAATGTATATGTGTGTGAGCACGTGTGTTTAGTGGGTGGTTCTAAGAGATTTTTCAAGACCTCCATTTTCATTAGGGTCTGTGGTAGGGTAGATCCTTTTATAGCTCCTGTAGTGAGAGAAAGAGACTCAGTTTCCTTCATGGGTAGAAATATATCTCACTATAAGTGCAGTGCTGTAAGGGAAGAGGGCACTATCAAAAAAGGCTTTAATTTTTTTTTACACCTCCTCAGTTCTTCCTCTCCTCCCAAACTAAAGCAGTATGTGGCCAGTCCATGCAGGCGCAGTCCTTTTTTCAAACATGTGAAAGCCAAGCACAGAGATGTAGCCATGTTCAGTGGAAACAAGCAGAATGAACCAAACATGCTTAGCATATCTTTCCAGGCTTCAACAGGTTTTAACTCTGATTGGCTGTTCCTCTCACTTGCCACCCACTTCCTGCAATTTTCTCAATTTGAAAATTCTCCATTCTGTTGTCTAGATGTTTTCTGTTTCTATTTTGAATGTACAACAGAGACTGAACCCTTTAAACTGCTATAAAGGAAGCTCTCTTTGTAAAGTTGGAGTGATTCCTGTGCTGGAGTGGTTACTGTTGCACAGAGTATACAATTCCGATATCCTGTGAAAATACAAAGGCTGTCCAGCTAGTTTCCAGGAACTGATTAGATACCAAAAGGAAGGCCAACAGAGGCCCCAACAGAGAACTTATAACACAGAGGATAATAGGCTGAACTAGATGGACTTGTATCTTTTTTTCCAGCCTTATAAACTATGTCACTGTGTTACTCTGAGGAGCCAGGTCATGACCACCATTGCAATGGAACAGGACTAGGAATGGCAGGCAGCCGGGTAACTTTGGTGCTGTTATATTTTGTACTTGCTGGGAAGCATTATAAAAGTCTACATTCCTTTCAGTCTCACAAAAATCCGTCAGTAACAAATGGCTGTTTTTTGGTGTATTGTCCTATTCCCATTATCTCATATTGAACATCCCATGACAAGTGGACCTAGGTGTCTTAGCACTCCCAACCTTGATGAACCATCATTTACCATAGGGATTCAATGAAGGAGGCACAGGTCTCAGGATACAGACTTCTACTAGAATGGAATCATGATCAGAAATGTTATTGCACATTCAGTTCTTACAATTTCAATTCAATATGTGAAAAAGAGACAAAACGATTGAAAGGGTTATTCAACATTATTCATCATTATAAAACATGTTCATTAAAAAATATGAAAACAATTGAAATGTTCTGCCTTTGCAACATAAGTGCAAAAAAATGAGTTTCATCTTGGTTAAATGTTTTATTTTTGTATCAGGTTGAATGCTTCCCTCTTAACACTAAAAGTGTAGCCAGCTGAAACAGTTGAACTGAAATATTTTGTTCTCCAAAGCCTAAGAAAATCTGTTTCTTCAGTAACAGCTCCAAAAACATTCTAGTTTGCTGGCTTGCTCAGAGCTGTCAGGGATATATCTCTTTCACTGCCTTTGATAGAAACTTTCCTCTATTCTGCACCCAGATGTCAGGACAGAGAGAATGCGGATGAAATCCACACTGAGGCTATTTTCTTAAAATAGGAGCTGTTATTTTGTTATGTAACAGTTTATCATTTATTTTTTATGTCAATAGAGCACAAGTCAAGTTGATGCAATATAGTAGCTTTCCCCTGTCTGTGCTAAGTTATTGGCTTTTGGTTCTGAGAGTCATCTGTTGGCAATAAACCATTGTTCTAAAGGAGTACATCAAACTATGTGTTTTGACAATTCAAAACAGCGAGTTTTCCCAAAGTATATGTTTCATTCACGTATAAAAACAAATTTATAAAGCAAGAACCTTTAGAATGAAGTAATGCAATAGCAACAAAACAACAGGATACAATACATAAAACATGAACAAGTAACATCAAAAATTCTTATTTGGATTTCCATGATAAATATCTCTCACCAATACTCACAGAAATATAATCTGTCAGACTCAAGCCCTGTCTTTTATTACTTAATATCTGCTGATCTTCTGCTGCTAGGAGTTAACGTTTACCTTCTCTATATACAAGTAATCCACCTGTTAAGTTTATAAGCATATCTATCCCACTATATATATATATATATATATATATATATTTATACTG
>WMED01008428.1:0-16931 GCA_019650415.1 Pipa parva | reverse complement strand
TAGAATAAACATACTGTTGGAGCATTCTAGCATAATCTCTTCTTAATTTAACTCAGAATTGCTTATGACTTGATAAAGGGAATACAGATCTCTCAAAAGCTTGTCTATTTGAAACGACTGTTAGTCCAATAAAAAGGTATCACAAAGTATTATATATATATATATATATATATATATATATATATATATATATATATATATATATATATATATATATATATATATATATATATATATATATATATATATATATATATATAATTAATATAATAAGGAAAGATGATAACTGTGCTTCTTTTAAATACTTTGCCTTTTCATCTTTAACCTGTCATGAAATCAATTAACACATTAACTATATTTTACACAAAGGTCATCTGGTCAAGTTATGACTGGGGATTCCTGTGCTGGAAGTCAGAATAGGACAGTAACCATTCCTCCAGGGGAGAATCAAATCAATCAGGTTGCACTAAATCCAACAGGCACCTTCCTCTATGCAGCAGCTGGAAATGCAGTGAGAATGTGGGACCTTAAAAGGTAATGATTTTAGCAAGTTATCTATTTACCTGTGCAAATGGCAGTTATAAACCACATACAAGGAAGGAATTCATTAGCATGAGTGTTTGTACACCATTATCAAAACAATCTAGAGTGTTAGATACAACATTCCTGTCTACTAGCCATACTTTTTCTGTGCCTGTGCAATTTTAAATACGTATCTTTAATTACTGTCATTTTTTTTTAAACCCAATATAAGCAATTTTTATTCAAATGTCCTCTGTTCAGATGTTAGCTCTAAGAATGTATTAAATACTTTTAAAAATAATTAAATGTAAAGTGAAAAATACTGTCTCCTTACAGGTTTCAGTCAACAGGAAAATTAACTGGACATTTGGGGCCTGTTATGTGTTTAACTGTAGACCAGAGTGCTAATGGGCAGGACCTGATTATTTCTGGCTCCAAGGATCATTATATTAAGGTAATGCCAATTTTTAAATGCTTCTGTTTATTATAGGTGAACACATCAGTCATTTGTGCTGATATATTGGCATTTGCTAAATACAGGAACATGGTAAGTAAAGAATCTAGAGACTTGTAGATTCATAGAGAAGTTACTATTTTGTTCTAAAATATGACTTTTAGTTAATCATTGATTTCTGTTGTATGCACAATATTTTTGGTTTATAGTTGTGTTATTAATGCAGTTAATTCATGTTTATTTCCACTCAGATGTTTGACATTACAGAAGGTGCTCTTGGTAGCGTCAGCCCCACATATTGCTTTGAACCTCCACATTATGATGGTATTGAAGCGCTGATTGTCAGTGGGGAGAATTTATTCAGTGGATCAAGAGACAATGGCATTAAGAAATGGGATTTGTCACGCAAAGACCTTCTTCAGGTGTGTTTTTTTTGTATATTTATAAATAGTAAAAGTTACATCTATTTGTATGGCTGAAGTTTGTAGACTATATACTTAATATAACTACATGTAGCTACGGTATTTGTTTCTGAAGTTACACATGGAACTTTAAATAATGGTGCAACACAGAACTTTTTTTTCCTTTTTATATATAAAAACTCTCCTGCAATAACTGAATAATAAATACACAAGAGAGTAAATTCTACTTGTGCCATTTGTGTATAGAAAAAATATTTCCAATAAATGCAGCTTATGTGCAATTCCCCAATTCCTCACATATATGACAACTGAATATATATACTGTATAAAGATGAATGTAATAGAGAAATGAATCAATCTTTGGCAACACAGCTCAATTCCATAGAACTGAAGGGAAGTCCTACAACATTGCAGAATTTACAATGGGTGAAGTCTAAAGGGTTATACACTGGTTTTGCTATAGATTTGATAGGGACTCCTGTAGGAATTTTTCATTTGTGACTGGTTTTGAGGAAACAGAAACAATCTTGGGACATTAACCTTAAAATTGAACTTTTCTTGTGAGAGTAACCATTACTTCTGGAGGTTCTCCTCTATTATCTCCAATTCAATAAGTTGTCATTTATTGTGCTTGTTGCTTCACTGAATCCAGACACCTTAGCCTGAATGACAAAGGCTTATTTGTAAAGGAAATATTTTAGGATGATGACTGCTCCTTAAAAATACTCACTTTTACAAACTGCATGCACAAATAATAATGCAGTCCTGATTTGTTCATTAACAAATACAAATCAAAATGTTAATTTTTATTAATTTCTCTTCCTTTAGCAAGTACCAAATGCTCATAAAGATTGGGTGTGTGCAATGGGTATTGTGCCTAATTGTCCCATTCTTTTGAGTGGCTGCCGTGGAGGCATTCTGAAACTCTGGAATGTGGACACTTTCTCACCAATTGGAGAAGTCAAAGGCCATGATAGTCCAATTAATGCTATTTGCACAAATTCCAGTCAGATATTCACAGCAGCAGAGTAAGTATTTTATAACTCTTCTAAATTGTCTAAATAACTAAATAAGTGTATTTTTAAAAATTCTCTTTATAGTTAAGACCATTAGGGATTCCTAGTTAATGTAATGTTCCAACAGTTCAGTTATCCACAACCAATAAAATATTGCAGTACTGAAGAGGAGAATAATGTTTTTATCAAAATGATAACCTGATATATTGCAAAAATAAGTACACCTTTAATGAAATGTCCAAAATACAACTTATTATAATGTTTCCTAATGCTAGTTAAGATTAAGGGGGTTATTCACTAAAGTGTGAATTGTTGCTTATAGATGCGAATTTGCCAGATAAAGACAGTCGCAGTAGGCTGTTACTGTCGCAGTCGTGTCTTTATAATGAGTATATTGTCGCAGTCGCGACTTTATTATGGGAAAAACGTCACAATCTTACCTTTAAAAAATTCTCACGACTTTACAATGGTGAAATTGTCGCAGATTTGCTATGGGAATCTGCTGTTTGAGAATTCGACAGTCTAATTCACACCTTAGTGAATAACCCCCTCATTGTCAGCAGCTGGGTCTGTTAAGCCATGACACTCAACAGGTGTAATTGCTTGACAATCAGAAATAATATGTAACACACAGAGACTATATAATGCAAACAACAATTGCACCACTTGGGAGAGCATTGTCATCTTGAGACTTAAGAAAATGTTTTCTTTGCACAAAAGAGAACAAGGGTAGAAGAAGATAAGCAAACCACTGTTATTAAAGTGCACCTTTCATCTCTCCTACCCCGATCCCCAATTCAAAACAAGTTTTTAGCACAAGCATTGCTCTGCCAGATTTAAAAGTTCCTGTTGACAGAAATTGTGTATGGGCTTCTCTGTTTGATTCCTACAAAACACAACCTTGGAGGAATATGAATAGGGAAGCCACTAGTTAAATATGTAGATTGCCACAAGCAGAGGAAAGGGGGCAGAGTTTTTAGCTAAGTTAGGTACAGTGACTAGCTCATGTCTGCTGACAACTGGGAGATTGGGAAAGAGATGAGTTTGAGTACAGTAGCAAAAGTAATGTAGACATTTAAAAAGGTGGTTTTATGACAAAATCTGGTACAAGTTGTTGCCATAAGCTTTCACCTTGTGTTCTTATGGAACTGTGAGAATTGCTGGGTAAATGGCTCAGAGCTAGTAAAAGTTGTGACGAGCCAAACTAGAGTAACATTTTCATTGATCACAGTGAGGTGCTTCCTGCATAGGAGGAGAATGCATGTTATTGTCCACAATGCAAACTATTTCTACTTCCAAAGCAATAAAAAAAACCTGTTTATCATTTGCCAAAGACCATGCTGATAATGGATAAGACTTTTGTGAGTCCATTCTCTGGTCTGATGGGACCAAAATGCTACCCTCTCTCCATACCCTAGTTGTTAAGCACTTTTAACATGATAATCTTCCCACATATATTAAAGGCCACTGTTGCATTCTTTAAGAAAAACAAAATGAACATGGTGTGGTTCCTCCCCCTCTTAAGTCTGATTTCTGACCTTCCTACAATATCATTGTGTATTTGAAAGTGCTACAGTGGGCACGTACATGTGGAGAAGTTTGAAAAGTAATAGAAAGAAATCCCAGCACCTTTAGGAAAAAATATACTCACAGGAGCAGGCCAAAGTAAGGCTCTAGAACAAGCCACATCTCGCCAAATAGAAAAAAAAAAACCCTCCAGTCACTCAACTTTGTAACTTCAGGGAAAAACCCTTCCTTTCATCAGGTGTAATGAAAGGAGGCTTTGCCAACCAAAACGTTAGGTGATCTCTGAGCCCTTCTTGTTTGGAACAAGATAGACCAGATATATCAACTTATACGCTCCATGCGAAGAAGGGCCAATGTAGTACTTGTAATAGCGAACACACTGAGTGACATTAAAGGCTGAATTTTTTTGTTCTTTCTATTTTAAATATATTTAAAAACTATTTGGGTCAATAAAAAGAAATTCAGCTTGTTTTGTTGCTATATTTCACATTTTCTAAACTATTTTAGCCAGATTTTTAGTCTTTTGCTCCACAGCTTTCCCATGGGAAATAGCACTTTAACAGCTCAGGAGTGGCTTATACTTTTCCTAGAAATAGAATGAAAAAATGCTTCTGGTAAATACCAGCAAGTGAGAATCCTACAAGGTGCATAGATTGGAGTTGTAGAAAAAGTTGGCATTGCAAGCCCGTCACAATGAAATTGTCTCATCGATATACAGTATATAAATGGGTAAAATGGTAAAAAAAATAGTGATGTACATAACAAAAATATGTATTATAGCAGTTTTTCAACTATATATCCTTTTTATACATATCACCAACCAAGTGTTTATTATGCTAATTATTTGATTCATTTAATCATGCACTCATTTTTGCAACACCAAAGTTAGCCAATAACTCCATTTTATATACAGTCCAGTCACATTATTATGACAACTTCCTACTTTCAGCATCTGCAGCGCATAGCTTATGAAGGAAGTGTCATGAGCTGACTTAGTTAGTATATAAGGTGTGGAAGGCACTCTCAACTGGAGTTGGGTATCAATCTATCCTGGCAATATTTATACCCATACATACTGATATTTTTTCCTGGGGTGGATGACAGTTTCCACCAAGACAATGGGACATGTCACAGGACTGAAAATGTTCAATATTGTGGTTGATAGAGCATGATTAAGGCTTCTAAGTACTACCCTGATCTCTTAACTCCTAATAGAGCATATGTTGGACCACCATGATCATCATGGACCCATCATAGATCCTTCTCTGTGCACCTTCCAGAGGCTGTGGGATACACAGCAGTAAGCATGGCTTTAGATACCTGTGACACCTTACCAGTCACTTCCAACCCACCAAGCTCATTTCATGTTTCCAGTGGCAATAGAAAATTGAAAGTGCATGCCTGGTTGGTTGCTGTAGGTTATATTCTGTGCTAAGCAAATATCCATCATGTTTAATTATCTACCAAAATAAAGTGAGAAGCAATAACCTTGACTTGAGACCTACATGGAGAAATTGGACATTTTTGTCTTACATTTTCTCTTATTAATTTAGAGAATTATAAGATCAATTCATCGAGAGTGATTTTTTTTTTTCCTGTTAACCCATAGCAAGTAATCAGCTGTTAGCATTCAGTGATCTAAAATTATGGAAGTCGACTGCTGATTGGTTGCTGTGGGTTAATAGACCTCTGTAAATGACTGAACCTGTTGAGAATTCCCCTAAATGTGTTTTAATAAAACAAGCCTTTTTTTCATCTGCTTGTTTTTGTTATATTAAATTTGTTGTGCTGTCTGTGTTCAGTTTCTTTTTTTTTTTTTTTTGTTTGTAGTGATCAAACTGTAAAAATTTGGAAAGCTCATTGTTCCCTGGATGGACAGTTATCAGATGCTGGTGACACAAGTGAAGATGTTGCCAGCAACTGAGTCTGCATTTTCAAGTTTAGATTTACAAAATGGTTGACAGGGCTGGGACTAAATAGAAGGCAGAACTGAACCTCTTGGAGCAAGCTGAAGATCTGAAATCCTTTAATGGAGACTTAATCTGTTTGGGTTTATTGCTGCCTGCTTTTTATCAGAATAATTATACATTTTCCCTGCGCTACTTCTGGGGGCATATATATGTTTAGTTTCCCCATGGGCACAAATATCTTTAGACCTCTGTGGAATCATCCTTTCATTAGAAGTAGCTTCCATATTTTAATATATGACTTTACTGACTACCATTTGCTGTTACAGAAAAATTTATTTGGAAGCCAAGGCCTTAAGTCAAACGGTAGGTGTTTACTATCAAAAACAAAATTCCTTTAAAAATACCTTTTTTTTTCTACTTTAAGAAGGGTGGACAATACAGTGCAATTATCTGTTAAGTTTTAACTAGTTTGGGCATTCTTTGTAAATTAAATCTCAGTTGCAAAAGGTTGGAAGTAGCTGGAAATAGTGTATGTATTATGTATTCTAAAACTGTGCAATTTATAACCTTATATTACTTATTTACTCACCTACAAAGTAGTCCAGTGATATGCTCTGAAACAAAGCACCTCAGTAACATTATTTGTCTATTTATTGATTTATTGTAGGACAATAAATAAATGTCCAATTAGACACTGATCTTATCTAGAGCAGGAGTTTAGTCAGGTTCTCTTGGAATTCAGCTTGAGATCAGATCACTTATGCAGTGACATAAATAGCAAGCAAAGGCTAAAGTTCCAGACAAAGAACTGGTTTGTTTGCAGGGCTGTGGAGTCGGTAAGCCAATGCCCGACTCCTCAATTTCCTATGACTCTGACCCCGACTCCCTCATTCATGCCGCATGTTTAAGAGAGAACCTAATTTAAGCATTTTATCATCCTTATGATACAATAATCAAGCTATTTAGGTAGAACAGAAAATATATTGGATACAAATTAGAACACTAAATTAGAACACAAAAAACTTTAATAAACTGCAAATATGCAAAATTATGCAACAAATATGCAAAAAAAAAAAAAAAGGAAGGAGGAATAATTTACAGAGGGATTACAAGAGCTGCAGTGTGGAAAAGGTGAGAGGATTTTACTAATCGTTTTTACACTTTACAGTACTTTAATGGGGCAATATTTATAAATAGGTTTACTTACACTTTAAAGAAGTTTTCTCAGCACAATAATTCACTGGCTGACGAGCAGTCATTCTGTATCCTCAGGCTGTGGGTGGGTCTCCAGCAGTGATTAGCATATATTATTAATATCTAATATTAACTTCAAACCCTTCTTCTGACAGAGCAGGAAATTGTTTTCTCCAACACAATTACAAGTTTGTAATATTATTATTATTATTATTACACACATTCATTTCAGTTAAGAGCCTAGATCCTTATATAAGGAATAGAACAGACCTTTACAGGACATTTCATTATTTTCCCAAATTCTTATGAAAATATATTCAGCATATACTGCAATGAACTAACTCTACCAATGTATTATATATTTTGGGAGTCAGAGTCGGTCCATTTTATAACGACTCCGACTCCACCAAAATGGGCCCCAGCTCCGACTCCAAAGCCCTGTTTGTTTGATGAAGAAAGTTAAAACCACATGTGATCTGAAACCGTTAAACTGTATACTGCCTCTGATTAAGAAAGCTAGGAGTCTACAAAGTATAACAATATCTCAACTGTATTATTGTGAAGCTATCTGTTTATCTGTTTAGCAAGCTTAGCATTCTGGTTCACTTGAGCTACTTTTCTGCTTTCCAACATCACATAAAAAATAGAGGTAAAAGTAATTGTTCCTGTGGTTTTGAAAAACAGAAGAAACTGCCTGACGCTGTGGTGTTGGACCAAAGCCCACGTCTTTCTACATGCTTGTGCTCAGGATGTGATGTGCAGTAAATGTCTACGTTTCCTGTCAGACTGCTAAACTGACACTGTTTCTGTTGGAAGGAAGTATACCTTGCTGTGTGTGTTACCCTCTAATTTATTTGTTCCTAGTTCTTTTTATAGATGCTTGTATTTTTGTATCACAGCAACATAATCTTTCTTCTATGGAATTTAATATGCTGCTAAATATTTTAAATACGGTTTCTCACTAAAGGGTTCCTCTTGGAACTTTAACCTGTGGTAGAGAGCTATGTATATAATTTGGTTGTAAAAAGATCATTTGTTGCTCTTTTTTTAATTTTATTTTTGTAAATTTCCCATATTTTAATTTTCTCAATTGTTGCAGTGATAGCTTGTGAAGTTCAGCTAAGCTAATGCATGAATAAATACATGCAAAACTCATATTTGTGTGTTATGTATTTTTTTAAAACCTATATCAAAGCCATGTGCAAGTGAAGTTTTTAGTGGTGCAGAGAACCCCAGGTGTGTACATGAGGTTTTTGTGATAGATATCAATACAGCTATATTCTGTTAAATGGAAAGTAGAATTTATTATACAATACAAAGTTCAGTAATAGTATTTTTGTAGTAGTTTTTTATTTTTAACATAACAAATTGTGTACTTCATTCACTTGGACTTTCTAATAATGAAATCGGTAATATGTTTTCAGAAATAAAGTTGGAAATACTTTAATCCCCTTGTCAATAGCAAAAAGTTGGGATGTAGAAAGTGTGTCTGAATTGCCACCTCTTGTTAACGAAACATTTCTAAATGTTCTGTGTCTGTGAATTTCTACACAATAAAGTATTACTAACACATGTATTACAAAAGAAACTGTTAACTTGTACAGTACTGACAAATTTTGCTCAGGTTTGTCAAAACAGTTTCCAACCATTTCACAGCCATATACTCTTGTTTTCCGAGACTGATCATTTTCAGCTTATGTTGGGAAAACAAACCTCTTAAACACATTCTTGATTTGTTAACAGCACTAATATCGAAAACATTTTTTACATATACTGAACTCAGTATTGCTTCTAACTCTATAAAGGGAGTACGGACCTCTCGAAAGCTCTTCTATTTAAAACTTAGTCCGATAAAGAAGATATCGCCAACTATTTTTTTTTACATCTGTGGCCTAACATGACCACTCGATCTTAAAGGAGAACTAAAGCAAAAAATAAAAAAGCAGTGTTAAAATACTTGTATAGAGCCGATTCATTACAGTATCAGTGTGAGCTGTGCTGTAATTAGCCAGTGCAGGCTGACTGAGAAGCCAGCACGGCAGCTCCTCCCGACTTGCTTCACCATCTGTGCCAAATGCAATGAGTGTAATGATGTATGAGGCCAGTGAAGCAAGTTGGGAGGAGCTGCTGCACTGGCTTTCTCAGTCAGCCAGCGCTGTGAAGGAAGCATTGGGTCCCGGCTAATTACAGCACAGCTCAAGCTGTGACTATAAATAATTGACTGTATATAAGGTAAGTATTTTAACACTGCTTTTTTAATTTTTTTTGCTTTAGTTCTCCTTTAACTTATACAAGTAACTGTGTATATCTATATATGTATGTGTGTATATGTGTATCTCTCATTTAGTTTGGCATTTTAGTAATTGTTAGTAAAAAATATTACCCCTAGGAATTATTTCAAGTTTTCATTATGCACCATAACAATTCATTCCAATGTCTGTACCTCAGGGTGGCAGTCTCATTCCTTTGAATCCAGCTATAATTTACTTCTTAAATAGTGTGAGGAAACCAGCATTGGTTTCCTATTATGCGCCAGTTAAATCAGTGTAGCTGATTTCTGAAATATTGTTTCACCTGCGTAGAATACATTTTATTAAAGTTCCAACTGCAAAGCACTTGGATAGATCAGTTTTAGCAATGCAGTAATAGAAAACGTCACCTTTAAAGTTGAATTCCTGTTTTATCCTACTTGGGTTGTTTTTCTTTTTGTTGATTACAGCTACATATTATCTGTTGGACTTCCTAGGGTGCTTTGTGTATTAAATAAAGTTTCACAAAAGGTAATTAACAGATAAAATATGACTGCTAACAGCAAAAAGAAATACATCTACACAGCTCTAATCCGTAGAATAAACTGTCAAACCAATTCGGAATGAGGTTGGTTTTTTTGTTGTTTTTTTTTTGTGCTACTGGTCCCTTAAAAGAGGACAGTGTTTTTATGTACGGCAGATATGGGAGTGCTTGAGGCAAACAAATATACTTACTGAAAGGCATCTTGGAACTCCAACTTTCTGCTGTTTGGAAGCTTCTAAACAGACAAATGTAAGTAACTGGTAAATTCAAATAATCTCGCTGTGCATTTATCATACGTTCTTTTAAGAACTTGTCAAACATTTTGTAATCATTGTAAATAAGCCTGTTATGTATGTATGTTTTTATATTTTTATTCATAGAGCGCCTCTAGGTTATACAATTCAACAATACAATTAAAATGCTGACCTGAGCGAAGTGCTTAACATAGAATACGTGAAAAATTACAAGCATAAAATCATGAAAGTATATAACTAAGGAGGTGATCGAATAAGGTCCAAATTGTCACGTAAAGGTGTGAATTTGCCAGCTACAGAGTGTTGCACATTAGCAATAGACTGTCATGTTTGCAACTTCATGGTGGGAATATTGTCCTGGATTTACTATGCTAATCCGCCATTTAGCCAATAAGGAGTAGAGAATCAGGGCGTAGCCACCCAAAGTTATGAGAACTTTGACAGTTGAATTCTTACTTTATTCAAATAACCCCCTTGGTGCCAGGCCATGACTGAAACAAGTGGTCCCTGCCTCTTAGGGCTTACAATCTCAATAGTACATTCAAAACATGTCAACATTTCATGATGAAAAACCCTGCATAATGTGTCTAAATGCTCTAATTAAAAAAACTACATAAAAACACACATGAACAGCACCATACCGGTAAATTTAAATTATACTTCTCTAATCATTTAGCTGTATTTACTCTACTTTACATAACATGCGTATATCTGACACATTACTTAAATGCCAACAAGCATGTACCCTTATTGTGACACTGAAACAAATGCAGGATTTACCTTTTCCAACCCTGTTCAGTTTATAGACTCTCCTCATCTCTCACTTTCTTTTTCTGCAGCTGTTTAAAGCTTAGACATTTGATGGCGTACTGGGAAATTTACTATGAGGTACAGCTGAAACAGTGCGCTGCAGTTTATGGCAACTGGGAATGCCAGTTTAACATGTGATGAGCAACTGGGTGGTCTAATAAACAATGTGGAAAGAAAATGAGCAGTAAAGCTACAAAACATTCACTGTAAAGTGGGCTCTATTTTCTTTAAAATTGGTTTTTGGTTTCCCCTTTGAGGACAAACTATTTTATCTGAAGTATGCAATAAGATGGGCCTAAGCCACATGCACCTTAGCTACTTCCTCTTGCTTAGATGTATTTGTATACAGCAAGGTAAGTCTATCCTAAGCTTCCTCTGCCAGGTCTCTCTAAATAAAGGGCTCATAATGTAAATGCTGGGAGCTATAACAGTTAGAAAAGGTAGATATCATCATATGCAAGTAATCATAGCTGGTTCCTCCCTAATGCATGACTATTCAAATGAACGCTTGATTGGTGATAGGGTCCCTTTACGAATATAGGTTTCTGCTTTTGGGACATTTGGATGTTTTCAAAGAAAAACTCTGGCCACATTGTCACAAGTATACACCAGTCTATTCACTGCTCAACAGAATATATAGTTATACATCTATTGCCCAGCTGTATGCTTACAAGCTCCTTACTGTCTCTTAACATAATTGTGGTCGTGGGGCAACGTATAATTTAAAATTGGGCCCCTGCCTAACTTATTTGGTGGAGTTGTATGAAAAAACAGACTGCAGATCCCAGTATGCATGCACAATTATACCCTGGACCCCAGCTTGTGCACATGGTAAAGTAACTGCCATTTTTAAATCTACACGCATCTTTCACAGGTCAGGATATCACAGCTGATGGCAAGCTACAGATCACAGCACACCCAACAGGACAAAGCTGTTCCCAAGTTATAAATTCACGCATCAAATTACATTGCAGTATAAGGCATTTATTTTTCTATTTTACACATTTCCTCTCTGACACATCTATGAAGACCCTATTGTAAACGTGTCCGAGTAATGCACATTTGCATTGTACTTTGTTCAAATGATATGTACAAAATGTGAATTACCTGGAGTTCAAGAGAATATTTTATTACATGATCTCAAGAGCTGAAGTGGCATGTCTACCTCCTATCTGAATTAATACTGAGAAAGATAGAGCATTGGAGATTCACAAAAAGGTGGTGGTTGATTTATAAGTGGAAAAGCCATTTGATGTAATTACAGTACTGGACCTAACTATTCTTGAAGATGCTGGAAAAGGTCATTAGAATTAACTGTCACTTTTCTAGTTAATGTTTTCAATTTTCTCTGCGCTTTTAAACATTTGTATTTCAACTATACCCCATCACTGTTTCAGGGCTCTGTTATATTTTATTCTTTGTATTATTACATATTTATTGCATTGTATACTGCTCCATTGATTTATGTTGTAATGTCTCCCTCTAGTGGCTAATTCATACACATTTATAAGTATAGTTTAATCAGACAAATTGCTTTGGAAATACTTTCTGAAGCCTGCTATACCTCTTCCTATGATCCTGGTAATCCAGAAAGTCATCCCTACAGGAGCCATATACATGCTATCTATAGTAAGCAGCATGTAGAATCAGGATTAGTGGCATATCAGTGACATGTTCATCTGCCACTAATGACCACCCAGCACTGCAGATAGCTTTATTTAGGCATATTTATGGATTTTGTTTGATGCTATCTTCTCTCAAGTGATTATTAGGTATCTGCTATGCCTGACTGCTAAACACACTGTTTAGGCATGTTCTATTTGCATATATATTGTATGTGTAATATCCGCTGTCTGTCAATTTACATTTTCTGTCACTCATAAGGACAGAACAGATTTAATTGAAAAGCCAACTAATTATCCTTTTAAATATGTGTTTTGATTCCATTTTAGCCTCTGATCATTCGTATATCATCTCTGTTTGAAATTGTGGGCACCCTTACAATGAAATGAAATAGGAATGTGTGTTACAAACAATTAGGAAAAGTGCCAGAGAGAGTAAAATTCTGGTATAGCATTGATAGTACAGTTACTAGGTATGCTAAACATTACACCTACAACCAATTCTTCACCATGTTTAAAGGGTGCGAGTTTTTTGTACTAAGACTGAATACGTTAGATGTGGAATAGTGTGGGTTTTTTTTTTTTTTTTTCATATAGAATTTTCTGAAAATTTGTTCTGTCAACTTAAAATTTTTTCTATGTATGGCTCATTTACCCAGCTGAGTTTGAGATCCCCCGATTTAAAGGAGAACTATGTTCTTAAACCAAAGTTTACTGATCATCTCACGGTCCATAGCCCAGGATTATGAGAAGAAAACTCAATGTGAACTTCATGTGAGGTCAATCGTCACATTGTACCCATTTCCCTCCTGAATTTTGCAGAATGTAACCAACTATCCATACGCAGATAGATTTTTTTTTTTTTTTTTGGAAAAGTTCAGTGAGGTAAGTACTATGTAACGATCGACGTCACTTACATACCCAAGAAGAGAGCTGCAGCGGGGGAAGTTTTCATCTCCTGATCCTGTGCTGAGGATTGTGAGATGAAAGCTGATCTAGCAGCAGTAGTACACTTAGTTTTCTGCTGTTAGATTGATACAGTAAGTTTGTTTTAGCAACATAGTTCTCCTTTAAGCCTAAAAGTAAGCACATTTTAAACAGTTATATTGTATAGTATTATAGGTTGCATTAGCACTGCACCCTCAATATCCAATAGTAGAAAAAAAGTTGAGGACGTCCAGATCTTCAAAAGGTGAATTTTAATGTTCCATCTCACAGAATTTCCAGGAACAATGTTTCGGGGGGAATAAACCTCTCTTCATCAGGCCCTTCACCCTGTACGTGGCACTGCTTACATGCACTGATGCCTTAGAGCTGTCAGTAATGTGAAATATGAAATATTTCTAAGAAATGGAGTAAGCGCAAAACAGGTGCACCTATAGTGCTTTACCCAAATACAAATGGGGTGGACTACTAAATGACTACCACCATCATAATACAACCTTTTACAGTTGTAGTGATTCAAAATATCTTTAAAACACCCAGTGATAAATTGAATTAAAAATGATGTTTTCTAACTGCTCACCAGATGGCCACAGTCAAACAGCATGTAAATAAATCCCAGACTGTATTCACTGGAAACATCTGGTAACTTCACCAATAGTAATTTCTTCCTAGCTTAGAAATATAAGGCCTCCCCTAAAAATAAGACCTAGCTCCAGTTATTTTTAAAGCTTCTTCCTATTAGGACTTATCACCTCTCTGAGTCGAGTTCCCAGAACTGCAGACTAGACAAGAGAGGAGGCGTAGACAACAAGACTTTAAATGCCCTGAAGTTACAGGGAGAAGACCAAAGAGCGCTGAAGTAATCACGTGACTCCCGAGTCTACCCGATTTAATGCTGGCGTCTCACAAGCTGGGGGCAGGAAGAAGAGCGCAGCAGTTCAGCGCTTCTTCCAAGGCCAGTCCAGTAAATGTTTCCTTGTTCCTCCTAGCATGTCTTCCAGAGCAAAAATTAATATAAGGCACTGTCTTATTTTCAGGGAAACAAGGTATGTTCGATATCTACTTATATCTTTCTTTATGGTCTCTCTAGCTCTGAACTGCATTAAGGCACAAGTGTGATGTATTTAAATACATGCTCAAATCTGCATCACTTAAATAATGGATCCCCTGTATTTGTGAAATAGTTTAATCTCTCTGCTCATCTACATACCTGAGGCCAACGTTTAATTTTCCATATTTTTATAAATACTCCTCATCTCATATCTTTTTCCATTACCTTTTAATGGTGTATTGATTAAATATTTTAGACATGTAGTTTAATATTTGCACAAGAGAGGAATCTGCATTTTACATCTGTACAGTACCATGTATAAACTAGACAGCTGTTAGATTTTACTGTTTTTTACATTAAGTAATATAAACAATAAAATAGGTTTCTCTTAGTTTATTGACATTGCCCCTGTTGCATCAAAATCCCTTATATGTTAATAATCATTCTGACATTTCAGAAAATAGACACAGCAAGAAAATAATGTAATTTTTTGTGTAATTTATAAAGATGGAGTTCCAGGATTACATAAAAACACTTTTTATGCTTTTATGCAGTGCGTGGAACTCCAGTGTGAGTTTTAATATAATAAAAATTACAAAAGGGATTACATTAACCTTTATAATGCATAAGTGAACATGCCATGTCACTGAAAACAGAAAATCAGCAGCAAACATACTCAGTTGATGCACACTGGGTCTTTTGTTTCAGTAAAAATCATCTGTAGCAGTTTTAGCATGTTTTAGAAATCATATAGCTTAAATCCTACACTTCCCCTGTTGCAATGTAATGAATAAAGTCACAGGATAGAATCACTCACAATTAGAAGCTGTAGTTAACTCCATGTTTGTGCCATTGTAACACAGATTATTGTTTCAGAACATGCATGGGTAAAATGCTAACAAAATACCATAAGCAGTATGGTTCTTAAAACTAAATATTAATTTAATTTTTGTTTTTATGACATCTGTCAAACCTCTGCGGTGCCTGGTTGGCATGGATAGAACTAGCTTTTGTGATACCCCCTTACCTGCTGCCCTTGTGATTTTAGAACCAAAGTGCATCATGGTATTTGCTGAGTATTTCACTTCTAAATGAACTAAAAACATTAATTACAGTCAATAAACAACGTTGCTACAATGACTAAAACAATGAGTTACCTGAGGCTTCTATTTATTACTTATTATACCCTGTGACTACCTTACATATGAACATTATGAGTCTTTAATCAACCCTCAGTCTGCAGAAAAACTGATGATGATGATGATATGCCAGTTGTTGCTGTGCATACAACGTCCCTTTCATTTACAGACAAGGTGGCACACAACTGTTAATCGTAAAGCTTTAATGTTTTTTCAGACTAATTTAGAATAATGAAAAACTGCAAGTCTCAAGGTAATATTCTGGTTTCCATGACTCCCAGCTTGTACTGTATCTATGCATAAGCAAGCCTATAAATAACTCCACTTCTCTAATTAACAGAATGCTACTTTGTTGAATTATGGTGCCTCACTGGTTGAAGGGGGCTCGAACAGTTATTTGCTCATGTAATTTCTGCTGTTAAATTATACAAGATTGTGATATATATGGGTTACTTATTTGTATTCAGTTTTAATTGAGATTTGATTCTTTACATCAGGCACTCCTATTTTATCCACTTCCTTTGCAAGGAGGTCAGTTGCATTTACTTTAGTCAGTGACTAGTCAGGCAGAGTTGACTGTCCTAAAAGGCCAATCAGGATTTTGTAGAACAGAAAGTTGTCGGCCATGCCCTGTAGCATGTATGTTATAGAAGTTTGGCATTAAAGGTGAGGAATAGCCTCCATACCTAGTGTGCAAATAAATACAACATTGCTTTCAGTTAAAACCCACAGATTAATGTTGAGAGAGACTTAGCAGCACTTGCTTCTAGTATAGAACTAAAACAAGGGGAACCAGAACATTAAAAGCGATGTTACTCAGCATGATCTATCTGAATCAAATATTGGTCTGCGTGTGTTGATCAAAAATCTAAACACTTATCAGGTGACTTATCAAAGGGCCAGCCTGCAGACTTGCCTTATTTGTATTTCAACACATCATTTTCTACCTTAGTATTAATCAGTATCCCCAGTTAAGGGAGTTTAGCACAAAGAATGAAATACACATACAATAATCTAAATTGATATCTTACCTCTTGGAGCACAAGCGCTGGTTTTCTTGTCTATATTTTATCTATAAAGTTCACCTGTCACCTCAACACACTAATACTAATTTAGGTTGTACTAATTAAATAAACGTTTTGTAAATATAAATGTATTTTTAAAAATGTACTTTTATACAGCCTTTTCTTGACTCCGGTAGTGTGCACTGTGATCTCCGCCCACATCATCATATCCTTATTAACTTATTTACAAATAAAACACCAGTACCAG
>WMED01008427.1:0-16931 GCA_019650415.1 Pipa parva | reverse complement strand
TTTAAATAACACTGTAAATCCTCCACCATGCCTTATTTTCGGAGGATGTCTTAATTTCGGAGAAACACGGTAGAAGCATAAAATCACTTTAAGTGCCAGGTTGTGATTGACACAAGTGGATGGACGACCCCTTACAATCTAAGTCTCTCTCATCTCTCTCTCTCTCTCTCTCTCTCTCTCTCTCTCTCTCTCTATATATATATATAATATATAAACAGTAATTCTCTTCTTTCAATTGACAGCGCAATATACATAATACACATAGGATTGTAGGATTGCACAAAAATTGTACACTGCACAGTAAGACACCTATAGTTATTGAATTTTGACAAAAATGTGTTGAAGATTTATAGTTAAAAAAACAAATGAGTGAATAAACATAATTTAATCTATAAAATGAAAGACTGTATTTAGGTATAAAAGTTCTACATAAGATCTTTACCCTATAAGGAATAAAGAGAGGTAATTGTACAGCACTAGATCTGTATAGAAATTAAACATATATTTCTTAACTGCACTGCACAGATTAGGAAGACTAAATTCTAAACATTAAGGTGAGCATCTTTTAAGGCTAATAATTTACTCCTTCTACACTGCTGGATGCTCTAACTTCATTCACTGAAATATTTACATGATAAGCTGAAGTTAACAACAGCTGCAAATATACAGTGCCTTTCCTTACATTTTAAACTATTGATTCATTAGCAATCTCTGCAAAGAGCTGCTTCCTTACTGTTATTGATCATAGCTTTTGAACTCATTCATAGTCAATAACTACCCAGGAGAGTCCTGCTTTATCCTATAATTTGCTTATATGTTTTGAAATGACATTTTAAAAACAGTTTATCACTTAGCTTTTGAACAAATGCTACGCATGTATAATACAGTGAATTGTTGTAAAATAATAACCGTAATCATGGTTTTTATCGTGAATTTTTAATATGTTATGTAAAAATGTATGCAGACTGCACAGTAAATTCAGTAATTTGTAAGTCTATTTCACTATTACTATGTTTATTTTATATATATATCTCTCAGTCTGTAGAATTGTGGTGATAGACAGAAATTGATGGATAGATAGATAGATAGATAGATAGATAGATAGATAGATGATAGATAGATAGATAGATAGATAGATAGATAGATAGATAGATAGATATAGATAAATACAGATAGATAGATAGATAGATAGATAGATAGATAGATAGATAGATAGAAAGATAGATACAGATAGATAGATAGATAGATAGATAGATAGATAGATAGATAGATAGATGTAAACAGATAGAAAATAGATAGACAGATAGATGATAGATAGATAGATCTGTCTATCTATTGTCTATCTGTTTACATCTATCTATCTATCTATCTCTCTATCTGTATCTATCTATCTGGATCTATCTATCTATCTATCTATCTATCTATCTATCTATCTATCTATCTATCTATCTATCTATCTATCTCTCTATCTGTATCTATCTATCTGTATCTATCTATCTATCTATCTATCTATCTATCTATCTATCTATCTATCTATCTATATCTCTCTATCTATCTGAATCTAAACAAAGCAGTTAATATTTGCCACACCCTAGATAGATAGATAGATAGATAGATAGACAGATATAAAGATAGATAGATAGATAGATAGATAGATAGATAGATAGATAGATAGATAGATACAGATAGATAGATAGATAGATAGATAGATAGATAGATAGATAGATAGATAGAGATAGATATAGACAGACATACAGACAGATAGATAGATAGAAAGATATGGATTCTTAAGTCATTTTGGAGTAACAGGAATCTTGTAGTGTCAAATCTGTATGATAACTTGAAGTGAAAGCAAGGAAGGAGTGCAGATGTGAAGAAACAGTTTTGACTAAGTCAGACACCCTATAGAATTTATCCTGCAGGCTGTAAGAAACTAGTTTAATCACACATATCTCAGAGCATGGACATGGATAATTGTCTCTTAATTTATCCACCTTATTTGACTTTAGTTATACATTTGATAGGAAACATAGCCCAAATCAACATTGCCATCTAGTGATGAACCATTCAATGCAAAAATATGTGCTCATCATCTCTAACCGTAGAAATACAGAAGGTGAAAAATCACACACACACACACACACACACACACAAACGCACGCATACAGAAATCCACTCACGGACACACACATAACCTGCTTCACATTCCAAACGAGCAATCGTCATCAGAAAACATCTGTGCGAATAAAAAGGAACAGGTGTCCGGTTGTATTGCATTCTCAACGAACATATGATTTCTGAGTAAGGGAGAAAGGAAAATAAAAGAAGATTGCAGAAAGAATCATTCATGACTGTCAGAAAAAAAGTAAGAGGTTCCTATTTTTATCTCTGCACCTAAAGTGCATGCTTCAGGAAAAGGATGGGCAATCTGAAACTAGCCAGCTGTTGAATCATGCAGATAGTTGTAGTTGTACAATAAATGAAGAATCCCTAGGGCAATCTGCTACTCTTGCTGGAAACAGAAGAAGCCGTTTGGTTTTTTTGCTATAATTTCTAAATAAATATAGAACATTGTCTACAAAGAAGTTTTGACCCTAATTGTACGGGATATGGCGTATATAATGCAGTTTGCCCATCGTTAATAGAAGATGATGCTTAGAGGATAAGGGGGAGGCTGAAGATCAACGACTGCTACAAAGTCCACACTTTACATATCTGTAAAATAAATATTTAGTATACTGCAGTGTGATAAAATGAACTAGAAGGGGTAAAGACAAACGTATTAATAAAGTTTTCAATAATACAATGGGGTCAATGATCTAATATATTATTAAACAGAAGAATAAATGCAATGGCGTACGTGTTAAAAAGAGCAAATAATCATTTTCTCATTTATTTTATTTGTTTATTTGTGTTATTTTGTGTCATGTTGCCAACATCTGTGTATTTAAAAAAAAGTGAACCGTCAAAATAATAAACTCCAGTCCTTAAAAGGCACATAAAGCCAATATGTTAATGATTTTTTCATCTTCAGTTAAAGCAAATCAAACAAAGTGAATGATTGATCTACTAAATGGCGGGTCTGTGCTTGGATGCAGACTAACTAAAGCCTGTGCTTTTAGTTGGTTCGGTAACTAAATTTGTTTCATCTCAATCTAAATTATTATGTATTGTTATGTACCCACTTGTGTAATTTATACAGATATTAATAGTCACTGAGGCGTTTCATCTCAGCACAAACAAATGAGACTGCAAGCCAAGTGCCTTCATGTAGGATCCATGCTGACTTTAAATATTCTTATCCATTTCAGTAGACAGTACACTATTGTGTAGGCCTGGGTCAGGCATCGGCCTGTGGGAGCACAGTGATATAACTATTGCTATAAGCACATCATTCTTTTACTTGTAAATTTGTCGCGCTTTAAAAATAAAATTATACATACATTGCTCTCTCAATTTTTGCAGCCCTGTTAGTTCTTATTAACCAATGTTTGCCAATACTCCTGCGCACGTAATTAAAATCTTCCCGGGAAATACTACATGTAGCAGTAAATGCCCATGTGCCAAGATGCCAGCGGGACCCCGGAAATTATAATACACATGTTCTTAATTTTTGCAAATTCAAATAAAATAAATGCATGCTTACTTATAATATCTTTTACTAAACATTGAGTTTTTGGGTTCTAAGAATGTGAAATGATGCCCCTTTTTACTCTCTAACACAGATTTCTATCTCCTACCCAGTTCTGCCCTCCCCAAATTGGTACCTTCATTTCACCCCAGTAATGATCTTTCTCCCAATCTGATCTCTCTGTTCCTCGCACTCCACAGCTACTTCCCCTATAATTCCTTTCTCCATATCACCCCAAATCTGCTCTCTCCCCTCATCAATCCAGAACTGTTTCCTCTCCAAAGCTTCCCCTTCCCTTTCCCCCCTTTTCGTCTCACCAGAAAAATTTCTCTCTCATTCACCCGGAAATACATTTCCCAGCTATTTAAAAAAAGTATTGTATCTCCCTAAATTCTTTCTCTACTTACATGAATATGATGCATCACCCTGACTAACAGTGATTAGAATTTATGAGATCCACAAAGAGACACATATCTTGCCATTGCTCTGGATGCCTCGGAGTCCAGCAAGGCTCAGAGATTAGTGATCTTTGCCATATTTATTGCAGTCATAAGAGGCATAAAGGCTGCTGGGAGAAGCTGTAGTCTGGAGGATATATCACTGGAATGCAATGGTTTAATCACAATCCATCACTCATAGGTTCCACCCACCAATCTGTAGCTTGTATACATGATGATCTCTTGAACAATCTCTGTGCATTCTGACATCACAATATCAGCTATAGACATTTATGTATTATATAAAATTATAGATTACAGGTCATTTTATATATTATATTTATTATGTTCTTGTGCACTTTTTCATTATCTAGTAATATCTATGATCATATGAAGCTTGTGAATTGTTTACTGTTTCTTGATTTTATAACCCAGAATAATATATATATATATTTGCATACGGTCGTAATTTATCAAGGTATAGTAACTATATCTTATTAATATTCCTATTTTCTCTCCTGCTCAATCTTTTATTGTAAAATGTTTGCATTGAGTTTAGCATTTTTTTGATGCCCCACAAAAAAATAATGAAATGCAACAGAGATAATATTTGATGAATTTGGTTATTCAATGTTTCTTTTAACAAAACATATTATGAACTAATGGGCTGGTGAGAGGTTTTGGTGCACAGACCATTTTAATTTAATGTTTGAAATTATAGATGCATGCAGATATAGCCTAGCTTTCTTTATCAATGAAAACTTGTGAAATGATTCTGTACCCAGCATTCTAACATATTAAGTTTAGATACCACTAGATAAGACAATAAACTGAGATAGAGTCCCAGGGAGAAAATATTTATAACAACATTTCTGGAAGCATTGAATTGAAATGAAAAATCATCTTCTTTAAAGTATTTGACAAAATCAGCCCTGCTACATTTCTATCTCTTAACTCTTCTACAATTATTAAATCATTTGTTATACACTGTATATTTTTTTATTACCAAGTGATGAACAGCAACACAAGCATATTTTAGTGAAATTTTATTTTAAGAGCAAGATGTGAACATCTAGCAATTTATTTTAGATTTTTAGAAACATCAAACTTTATCATGCTAATTGCGTAATTAGATCCTCTTTCAAAGAGCTTAGAATATTTTTGGTGTAGTAAAAATACAAATGAAACATTCACTAAAATAAGTATAATAAACTGAAAAGACTAATAAAAGAGAAAGAGTCTGGAAGGGGGGAAGGTGCAGTGGTCACACAATGTAAGTTATTTGTAGCTTCTATGGGAATCTAACGCTTTCAGAATATTCATTATTTTGTGGGGGATCAGAGAAAACATCAACTCCACAAATGCTGTAGCTACAAGGGTCCATCAGAAGTGAATGCTGTTTTTCTGATAGTTGGATTGGTCCATCTCTGCAGGGGACGTAAGTAGACATTTCAAAAAATTAAGACTGTCAAAAATATAAAGTAAGTAATATCCCCGGTGATAATTATCAGTACATTATTGGAACTGTTTTGCAGAAAAAGAAAGATTACAATTAAAAACAAGTTTATGAAACATTTAGGTTATGTAATATCTGTTGCAGGATAGATAGACAGGATGGATGGGCAGATACATGGATGGGTAGATGGATGGATCAATGGATAAACAGACAGATACATGAACATACAAATATACAACTAAAATGTCTGACAGATAGATGAATAAATGGATAAACTGATGGGTAGACAGACAATATCTGTGTCAGAGCAATGCTCTGCACATGGTTTAGTGTTGCTTAGCTCTAAGCTTCCAGCACTGGGCTGCCCAGACTGTGCTTATGAGTTCCATTTGAGGGAAATCACAATTTTCTAGAATGTTGAATCTGATAGCGACTTTAGTTGTCCCTCAGCTTTTAAGTGGTGATCACTTAGCAATGGCTTCATATTTCCTAATTTTTGCAATCTGGGTTGTGAAGGAAACATATCATGGATGCTCCTTAGTCTGTAGTTGATACATTTAATCATTTCTACAATGTACTGTATCTCTGGACTATCATAAAATTATGATCAACACTTGAGAATTCCCAAGTATACATAAGAGATATTACTGCTTGTTTTATATTACATCCTTGTGTTTTTGTGAATGTTTTTGTACAAAGGAGCAGTGCATAAGTGTATGCTTACCTGCACTTAGATATAGTGTACATGCAAAGGGGCTTGGGTGTAGTGATATTTACGGATGCAATGACTAAAGGACCTGCCTTATTATTCAACAAAAATATGAAATTGCTTAGAAATCTATCTATTTCTGGAAATATGAATGTATTTTTTTTTATAAAGTGCTTCTAAAGTTATGAATTATAATGCAAACATAGGAAAGTGCTTAGCATAGAGTATATATTACAAATATAAAATCCTATTATAGCTATGTATTTAAAATGGGATCAAATGTGCTAAACTTAAATTAGGGCGAAATTGATTAAACTTGGAAAAGCTTGTTTTCGCTTTTCTGAGTTTAATCATCGCAAGAACACTCTGAGCGTTCAGGAGAGTGCTCTGAGTGTTTGGGAGAGTGCTCTGAGTGTTTGGGAGAGTGCTCTGAGCGTTCAGGAGAATGCTCTGAGTGTTTGGGAGAACAGGCTGCACGTTCTCGCGGTAAGTATTGTGAGACTTGGTGCGTGCGATACTTGCCATGAGAAGCCTTTTCTATAGAGTATATCCATGGAAAGGGTAGCTAATCAGTACAGCTACACTTTCCATGGATATATTGTATAGAAAAGTTTCTCACAGCAAATTTCACGCACCAAATCTTGTGATACTTACTGCAAGAACGTGCAGCCCATTCTCTCGAATACTCAGAGTGTTCTCACGATTAAGCTCAGAAAAGCCGAAACGGCTTTTTCGTGCTTAATAAATTTCGCCCTTAATAGTTAGTTGCAGCATCATTTCATGCTGTGAACCAATAGTATAGCTATTATATGTAGTCAGAAATATCCACATATCACTAATGTAAAGCATGGCTACCTTTCCATTGAAAAATCCAATCTAAAATTTTCTATCGGTAAAAACTGATTGAAAAATATCAATCGATTTTTACTGATGAAACAGCTGAGATCTACCCGGGATACACTTGAAAATTTCAAAATCGGCCTTTCCAAGTTTAATAAATTTTTCCCATAATTATATATCTACAAATTATTAGTATGTCTATTTGATAAAATTATAGATACAAAATGTAATCCAGGCTCTGATTTTTTTTTTTAAATGTTTTATTGAGTTTTATAATACAGCATATACTACAATGAGGGAATAAACAGCACCATATGAAAGTTCTAAGAGAAATATTAACAAATAACCAGTGTGTTATACAGTATGTAAAATGTATGTAATATTAAACCCATAGGGAGGGAAACTCCTGTTAAGGAGACACGAAAAGTCTACTGCAGGAGAACAAACATAAACAGGGGAATCTTTAACACATACCTTTAATAGCGTAACAGTGAATATCATGATATTAAGGCACACTTTATATCACACTGAAAAAACTGACAATATTGGATCTTATTAATCAAATGTTTTCGTTGCAGTTGTCACTCTGTTATTTACTATTATTGTCATAGTATACTGCCATTCCTACTGCCACATGTTTTATTTAAAAGGACCCTTGGCAAATATGTTAAGAATTGTGGGAAATAATAACAGCCGTTAATACAACAGTAACATCAATAACTTTAGCATAGGGCGGCAAAAAATAACAACAATGCGGTGTTGTTTTCTAAATTTTCCCCAATTGAATACATTCATTCGTGAAATGAGAATTAAAATTTCCAGTTCTGATGGCTTTAAAGCTATGTATCCCAGTCATCAATATAACATTTATTTATGACAGAATTTTGTCAGGAATCAGATTTATAAAAAGCAAACTTTGCATTTTCTCTTAAATCAAAGAATCGCTTGCAAGTGTCGTTGAAGCGTATAAACACGAGTCTACATTAGTGACGCTACAAAATACATTAGGTGATACATATTTAAAACACTGTTAAAAGCTTTTAAATAATTGCAATCACGTCTAGCATGTATGGCAATGTTATTTTTGTAGGTATGATGTGCATCCGTTTTTTTTTTTTCTGGAGGCAAGTAGTCATTGTGAGTATCTGAGCAATACCCACCAAGATGATACCATAACGACAGCCTTGAAGGTGGTGTGCTTTTTAATTTAAGCTAAAAAAAAAAAGGATCGGAGATGGCAGCTGGCAGCCTGTGTCAGTTCAATTGCTTCTGCCAAAGATAAAGATACAAGGAGTGAAGAAGAAAAGTTAAAGGCCCTCTGGCTTGGAGAGGGGAATGGACAAATGAAGAGATGTCATGCTAACCGATGTTGCATATGGGATAGAATCTTTTGATCACCAGACAGAGGAAAATATTCCCTGTGGGTGCTGAAGTACCCCAAGAAACGCAAGTTTCCTGTCATATTACATTGACCTGCACCTAAGGCAGCATTGCAAAATACTGTTTTATTTGATCTTCTAACACATTGGTGAATAGTCATGAACTGGCATAAATGATTAGCCCAGAGCATCTTCAATATTTAGTCTACTTAAAGCCATACAGAAACAAAGCTGCAAACCATTAACATAGCATGTTTGCTATATGGAAGAATGTATGTTGTATAGTCTTAATATTGAGTTCAAATATATATTTTAGAAAATTTAATATGTTATAAATATGTCTGCAAACCTTCCTGCACTCGCCTTAAAGTGTCACTTCAAAACTAATGCTAAATTAGGTTCTACTAATGAAATAAACTTTTTAAAATATATATGTATTAAAAAATGTACCTTTATACAGCATTTCTCTGTCATCTTCCTTGTCAGCCCGACTTTTCTTTCTCGAGACAGGTTGGGCGGGGCTAAATGATGGTTGATATTATAGTTCTTCCAATCAGAGCCCTTAAATCCCAATCTAGTAGGGATCTCATTGGAGGAGCTAAAGTATCAATCATCAATTAGCCACACCCCAACCCGACTTCAAAGTTTTCCTGACTGGGAAGATGGTAGAGAGAAACACGGTATAAAGGTACATTTTAAAAAAATACATATATATTTACAAAAACATTTACTTCATTAGTAGAACCTAAATTAGAATTAAAGTTTTGAGGTGACAGGTGCACTTTAAACTTCAACATCAAATGTGTCTATAGTAACTAAAGGCTTTATGTTTCCTGATATTTATTTACAAAACAGTTTGTGTTTTTTCCGGAATCTTTACATTCTATTAGTTTAATGAAATAATATGTTAATGCCAGCCCAGCTTGATCCCGTTTATACCATTTCCCTTCAAGTAAACATATGTAATCATGTATGAAATAAATCTTAATTAAAAATACTCATAAACCATCAAATAAAAAAGACCAGGGTCTGTCTAAAGCTAGAGACGAACAAAGGAAGTGGCAAGCGATAGAAAGAGAGTGGCAAGCGATAGAAAGAGAGTGGCAAGCGATAGAAAGAGAGTGGCAAGCGATAGAAAGGGAGTGGCAAGCGATAGAAAGGGAGTGGCAAGCGATAGAAAGAGAGTGACAAGCGATAGAAAGAGAGTGGCAAGCGATAGAAAGAGAGTGGCAAGCGATAGAAAGAGAGTGGCAAGCGATAGAAAGAGAGTGGCAAGGTCATAGTCTCAAAAACTTGAGGCTCAACTAGCAGTTCCTAGATTCTGACTGTAAAGAAAGATATAAGGAGGCCTGACTCCTCCTATTAAGAGTTACCTGGCCACTAACAATGAAAGAAGAAGACATTGTAAGAGAAATAAGTTGAGACTGATGATTGCATGAGAACCTTATGGCAAAATAAATAATAAGTGACATGTGCTCAACTTATTGCTTGAAAAAAAATATATTAACCCTGGAACCATCTCCTTCACAGGAGCTAGCAAGTTAGAGAACAGTAATCATCAGTACAACTCGAAGTAAAAATACGCCACTCAGATGTATATTTAGGGGTAAATCTCCATTGACTGAGTTTATAAACACAATCACAAGGTTTTGGGTGGAATTAACCTCCTTCATCAGCCTTTTTCTTTCACACCACAATAAATAGGGATTTTCCCCTAAATATGCAGTTGTTATTTACTATGAGCTCCACTGCTCACTTACACAGAACCTGAGTTCTTTTCCTTGAATGTATATATGTATAATTTTATTTATAAAGCGCCACAAATTTACGCAGCGCTGTACAATTCAGCGATACAAGTACAATACAGACAAGGGAAAAGTGCATTATACAATACAAGTAAAATATCACAAGGATACATCAAATTAAGTGCCAGGTTGTGATTGACACAAGAGGTTGGAGGTCCCTGCCCCAAGGAGCTTACAATCTAAGTGGGACTTGTGTGGACTTACCAATTCCCAGTGAACTCAAACACTGCAAGTGCAACACAAAATAGCACTTTCTTCAATAGAAATAAGATTTACAGCTGCAGAGTGCTGCTGGGAATAATATCATAATATCTCTTTAAACAGAGTAGGTAATGACCTGCCGTTATCTCCTGTATAGTCTTTCTTTAATTGAGAAGTAACACCAGTAAAAAAATAAATAAATAAAAAAATTGCCATTTGGATTTCCGTCGCAGTTACTCCTACACAGTACCTGTACAAATATTATGGAAAAAACGACAAAAGCTGGGAGAAAGCGCAAAAAAAGATGGCACTAAGTGCCTTATCAACAATAACTGATAAATAATCGCTTTCAAAATCCATGTAGCCGATTCAGCCAGATTTCAAAAAGTAGATACATTTTTATTGAGAGAAAAATATGTAGATAAAATGTTCCAATCATTCAAAAACCAAATAAAAATACACTGTTGAAAAGTGTATTATAAACTTGTTGCTGCAAGCCAGGATCAATTAATACAGCCAAGAAAAAATCAGTGTATAAAAAACAAACAATACCTCTCTACACATTTCCCATATACTGCTTCATCAGGAGGGTATGTCTAGGTGTCATGTCTAGACATACCCTCCTGATGAAGCAGTATATGCGAAACGCGTAGAGCGATGGTCGTTTGTATCTGTTGGTGATATAAGCCTGCTTGAAAGCAATATCCTGATCGTAGTATTTTACCCAGTGTCCGTCAGCTTAAGGCTCTCATTCATTTTATCTCTGGTGAGCAATTTGATTGAATTTATCTCACTTTTTTGGGTGTACACAGTTGCAGTTCACCTCTCCAATTGGCACGTTTGGGTTGTATTTATTTATCAGTTATTGTTGATAAGGCACTTAGTGCCAATGCCATCTTTTTTTTGTGCTTTCTGCCAGCTTTTGTCGTTTTTTTCCACTGTACAAGAAGTGTTGAAGAACACTTCACAACTGAGAAAGCTGCAATCAAAATAAACTTTGGACAGCACATTTTGGACTTTACTTAGGACTATTTTTTGGATCACATTTATAGCACCCCCTGGTTTGTGTGTTTTTTTGTACAAATATTATATTTCACTTTGAACTGCTGATTTGTTTTGATTTGTATTTTTTTTTCTCTCTTTACTGTTTAGCCATCTTTTCTCTGTAAAAATACACCTTCCTTGTCCTGTTGTTTTCTATGAAAAATTACATCTTACTGCCCGAGAAATCTCAATTTATAAAAGATAAAAGATGGCTGAACCTCTAGATAGCAATAAGGAACAGGAATTCAATTCAAAGAAGACATTTTTAAAGTTACAGCATAGAATTAACTGCCATTAGAATCCAAAGAGCAGTTTAATTTTTCTGGTGCTTTTAATCCCTTTAATTAGGGTACAGTCCTTAAGGCCTATATGTTGCCATCCGGTACTGAACTATTTTACCCATACACGATATATAAAAATTCTGAAATTCTTGCTGTGGTGTGTGTACTGTATGTGCCAAAATGATTAATAGATATAGCCCATGCATGCCAACACTGTTCTTGTGTGCCAGCCAAAGAAGGTAATTGGTTACATTTTTATCCAGTTGAGGGGGTTATTTATTAAAGAGCGAATTTGCCTAGCATAGTCATTTTGCATCTGTTCACATCACTTTGATCAGGAAGACAATGAATCCACTTTTCCGTATTCATGAAGCAACGGATAGGTTTGTCGAACAAGTGGACAGTGTCAGAAGCAGTTGCAGGCGTAGTGCAGTGCAGTCAGTTGGACAAATGGTGGGATGCTGAGAATTCCTGCAGTGAAGGGCAGTGACCTCATCCTCACCATATCTCACTAACTGTATATAAGTGAATAATACTTATTTTTATATGTCATGTTCATGTTATGTGGTAGACTAATTTAGTCACAGTCGCCATTGTCACTTTTGAATGAATAGACGCCTTACACAACACTGGAGCGCTGCCATCAACCCCACAATTCGCCAGTCTGGTGTGGGGAACTCAAACAGGTGAATTCAGAGTAGTACACCTTGTGGAATTCGCTCCTTCGACAGACTCCGTCGCTTGATGAACAGCTGAATTACCTGTGCGCACACACGCAAAGTGATGCGAAGAGCTCTGTAAGTCCTCAGCTGTCATAAGCATATGAATTAGTAGCAAATGCGTCACATCACAGTTTGTTAAATAAGCGGCATTGGACAAGTGGCGAAAGGACGGGAATTCCGGTCTTTGAGTGACAGTTCACCCTTAATAAATAACCCCCGATCATGTGTTCAAAAACCTGTAAGATAACAAAAATAATTTTCCATGAAAGTCTTTAACCAGCATCCCAATATCTTAGTCGTCTGAAGATACACTAAACTCAACATAATATTTTTTTTCCCCTCTCTAACGCCATTAGACAAATGTAAGCCGTTATAGACTGGTTTAACACTTTTTAATAATGACATGAGGCATTGAAGTTCTCACTTAACATTTGATAGAGAACTCAACGGAGATCATATTTACAATTCTTTTTAAGGTCTTCAAAAAGAAGATTCCAGGAGAAAGGCGTTCGTCTAGCCCAACCAGGAGGTCAATTTATTCCAGAAATGTCAGAAGTCATATGATTTCTTTACTGTCAAAGAAACAAAAAACATCTGGTGCAAAACGGACTTACACTATAGAAAAACTGTGACATACAGTGAGAGGAGCTAAGAGCCTGGTGTTTATCACACAAGGTGATGGATGGCTCTACTAAACCCTTTACAATTAAAAAATCCTGAGTTTTTCTTTAATGTAAGTAATGTGTTAAATATCATGCAATTGCAGGCTTAACCACATTTACACTCTATCCTCTGTTGTTTTTGTGTCATATTTTTGGTTATTTAAAAAAAAAAAAATACCCCTATGGGTGAAAACAAAGTCCTTAACAAAAGAAAGAAAAAACTATAAAATGGAATTATAGCCTGTCCTATCTAATTAAACAATCAAGGAATTAGGAATTTAGGATTCTCACAACTTGGTAATTGCTCATCTTATTTACAGTTCGCTGTAGGTAAATTGCAGCTTTTTCCCCCCCTTTAGTATATAAAAGGTCACATCTAACAAAGATGACATTGTACATGGAAGCAAAATTCATGTTACATTTTCTGAAGCACTGGCTATGAAAATATTGTGTAGTGTTCTGTGTAAATATACTGTGTGTGCACACACAGCATATATATATTTATAAAGAGAAAAAAATATATATATTTATATATAAATACAGTATGTGTGGGTTATTTAAGTATGAATAAAAAGATTTTATTATCTGATAAAGCAATACTGTTTTTCTCTGTCTCTCTATATCTACACATGTACACACATAGTCATCCATGGACAAATATGGAATTAGATTGTGATATACCCCCAATTTAACTCCACTATACCCATCTTTACAGAATAAATAGTTTGGAGAGAACAACACACAGTTGCTTAAAACAAGGAATGGATACAAATTATAACAGGAATGTTCTTGCAGTGCAGAGGTTCGGTGTAGTATGGAGGCTTGACGGAGGCTTGGTCATGGCTTGTAAATCCTGTGCTTGGGGAATGAGGAGATAATATTCAAAAAACACTTATGGTCCTTAAAGAGTCATTAAAGTTAAAGCCTGAAAAGAACTGTTTAACTTACAGGAACGAATTAAAATGACTGGTGGTGCTACTGCTAAACATGGAGCCTGATACCAGATATTCTGTGCTCCCTTCCCTCCCTGGTGATCAGCACTTTACTGACAACTTCTGAATATCTCTTCTGCTGGCCATATGCACAGAAGCACATTTGACTCTAACTGGGTTTTTGTCCTTGCATGCAGTGGCTGTAAAGCTGCAATCACTATGGGGAAGAGCATACAAACATCTGACAAGTGTCTCCATGTTTGGCAGAAGTGCTGTCAGTAAGTTTAATTCCTTTGCTATAAGATAAAATAGTCATTGACTTTAGTTCTCCTTTTACAACTTGTTAATGAAGAGTGGGGACCTTTGAATAACAAAAGCAACATGGCGCATATATATCGATTATATTAACCCTCCCAAGCAAAGGCTACTTTTAAAGGGAGATGAGTATATATACATATACAGATTATTAAACTGTACAGAATTCATGAACATTCTTTTAGTCATTTTATTGTTTTGGATTTGTTGAAATTTTCCAGATAAATTAATATAAAATAACAGTAGTAGGAACATTTCTAGCAATGTACCAAATGAAATGATCAGTTCACTAGTGTTTTTCATGATTAGGAACAGAGAAAAGTAGAGTATAGGTGATACCGTTTATTGGCTAATGGAATAGATGGGAAATGCAAGCTTGCCATGCCATGCCATGCCTGAAGAAGAGAGCTAAGTAGTCTGGAAAGCTTGCACTTACCATCTCTTCAGTTAGCCAATAAAAGGTATCATCTATACTCTACTTGTCTCTGCTTATATCTATTCATATCTATGACTAACACGGTACTAAACTCTACTGCTCATGACTAGGAAGTATTGATAATTTGTAAAATTAAGTCTGGTAATTTGATGCATTGGGGGTACCAGGCAGAACGAGTAGCTTGCATGGGTAGCCTGCACTTCAAGGAGAAAGTAATAAATCTCATTTCAGATTGTAGAGATTAATAATTTAGTAATAGTCTAAGGCTAAGATCCACAGAAAATTGTACTACACATTTATCAACCACATTTGCCTAGTTTTTTTTTTTTTTTTTTGATCCAACACAACAATGGCTGTCATCAGGACACCAAGTTTGTTGGTCTGGCTGATAAATATTCATCCAATAAAAAGAAATACAGTCATTTTCCCCACACCATACAAGAATCATCTTAAATGTTAATAACAGCAGACAAATCACTCTTTGTGCACCCAGCTCCACTTAATTAATAATTTCTTTGCATATACAGTACAGTCTGCTTAACATAACATAATATTTCACAGTTTGGAAATAGTGTCCTTTAAACAGTCAGAGCTCTACAAATAGTAATTATGGGTAATTTTTTCCCCCAAGGGGGAAAAAAAAAATTAAACTCCTTCTTAGTGAAAAATAGCTACAATTGGTTTCTACAGCTTCGATTTTATTCATTGCTACGTTTTACATTGGTGACTTAAAATGTTTGCTTATGTTTTACCCTTTGACACCTATATATTCATTGACACAAACAGTGACTGTTGCCTAGAAAGATACTACAGATCTCTAATGGACAGGGTAGTAAATAAAATTTGGGTCATTTAAAGAATTGCAAGTTAATGAGCAATGCTGAGAATGCATGGTTTTGAAGCCCTCATCAGATATTGGTGAATCTCCTGCCTGTAATTGACAAACAAAATAAGACTGTGGTTGCATTCATTTATCATGTTTATGATGATCCATAAAGACAATTTTAATTTTAAATAATGATGGATAGATCACAATGACATTGTTTTGTTTTTTTCTTTTTATGGTAAACAACTGGAAGTTCTGAGTCTCAGTTGCAGACTGGAGATTCTTGGTGACTTAGCACCATCTAGTGGAAATTAAATGCATTGCTTCTGACATTTACAATAAGCTGCAGAAACAGCTATTGTCTAGATATTAATATTATTTGCTCCTTACTGGCATTAGATTAAAAAAAAAAAAAAAAAAGAACAAGTCACTGTGTTTCCAGCCTATGACATTAACACCAGTGGCTAGCCCAGCATTATTGGCATAACTGGGGGACAGTTAGGATTGCTATATTAACTTTATTTTTTACTGAGACAATGCTACTTGTAGCTAGGTTTTGGGTAGGTGCGGGATAAAGTGCCTAAATATAGAGGAGGCAATTCATCAGAATGACAATAGTTGTGTAAATGTCCAAATTTGCATCCTCAGGTGTGATTGCATGCAACATTTGGCTACTTATAAAGTGTCAGATGCTATTAAAGTGGTATATTGGGCAAGGCATACTATAGTAGATCAAAGGTGGTGACTTAGGGGATTGATGGCATGGCTCCTGTTTGGAATAAAGTGACTGTTCATTCAAATTCTACAGAATATAGCAAAGAAGTAGAAACATAAGTTAGAAATAATGTGCCATTAGAAAAGGATGTAAATAACACTTGTACTGCATGTGCCTTTAAGACAGTAGTGGTGATCGAAATGTGACAAACAATTTCCTTCCTTATAAAGAGTGACAATAGATCTTCTTTATTAAAGTCCAAATTCACCTGTTGAATTCACTTTGCGTCACATTGCCAAAAATACAGTAGTTGCAAATTAACTTCTCCTTAGTCATGAAGCACAGAAAAGATGTGTCGAACAAGTAGACAGAGGTGGGCTCTGTCAGATGCATTGTGTGGAACAGTCAGTCAAATAGAAGAAGCATTCGAAGTCATGCGGAGTGATGTGAGTTACCCCAGTAAAGTACAGTGAAGTCATTCTCACCAAATCCCTCTAACTGTATATAAGTGAATATTACATCCCTTTCTATGTCTCCCTG
>WMED01008425.1:0-16932 GCA_019650415.1 Pipa parva | reverse complement strand
CTCCCTATGGAAGTAATTAGGTAAGCCCAGCTCTAAATTAGATCCTAGCCAAAAGGCCAAGAACTAAACCCACTTACAGTGATAATCACTAGGGGGAGCATGGGCTGCTTTTCCGGCTCCAAAAAAACTCAGGTAGCCTATAAAGTCATGTATTATTACACTTAGGGAGAGTAAAAATGAAAGACAAGAGAGTATAGGTGATACCTTTTATTGGCTAACAGAATAAATGATAAATGCAAGCTTCATCAGGCAATAAGATGAAACTGCGACAATTTTATACAGGAGAGTAAAAAACTACTCACAAAGAGAGTGATTCTGGGAATCAGTACTAATTTGAATACTATACAGAGAGAACAATGCACATTAACCTAAACAGAACAGGGCGCGCTAACCTAGACAGAACAGTGTGCGCTAACCTAGACAGAACAGTGTGCGCTAACCTAAACAGAACAGTGTGCACTAACCTAGACAGAACAGTGTGCGCTAACCTAGACAGAACAGTGTGCGCTAACCTAGACAGAACAGTGTGCGCTAACCTAGACAGAACAGTGTGCTCTAACCTAAACAGAACAGTGTGCTCTAACCTAGACAGAACAGGGTGCGCTAACCTAGACAGAACAGGGTGCGCTAACCTAGACAGAACAGTGCACGCTAACCTAGACAGAACAGTGCGCGCTAACCTAGACAGAACAGTGCGCGCTAACCTAGACAGAACAGTGCGCGCTAACCTAGACAGAACAGTGCGCGCTAACCTAGACAGAACAGTGCACGCTAACCTAGACAGAACAGTGCATGCTAACCTAGACAGAACAGGCAATCTGAACCAAAGAGTCTACTGGAGATGGCAGACACCCAAGTTGTAAAGGAAAGCATAAACAAGCTGGTTCATAGGGTAGGGTAACATTTGTACAGTAGGCAGTGATACAAAAAAACACCACAACTATATCACACAGGGATTTCCCATTCCTGGCATTTGTTACACTTCAAAGTAATGTTTTTTTTTTCCATTTTGTAAAAGATCTACCTCAGGAAATAACTCCATGCTTAAGTTTATTGTGACCCCCAGGTGTTATGATAGACTTCCCTTTACTTGTATCCTAGTTTTAGGAATTCCTTGAGGAACCTGTATGAAATTATTAATAGTAGGTCATGTAACCAGGTGGTATAAAGCTCTCTGCTAAAAAAAAATAACCAGCTCTTCTAGTACCCTGCTGCCCAACATGGCCCTCCTGCAAAGAATAAGAGGGACTCTGACATACCTACTCTAAGAATGGTAGGTTGTTGGGGGAGGGTGATGCAGAAAAGCACTGACTTTAACATACTTTGTTTTCATTGCCTAATAAAGAGAAGTCATGTTATCCAGGGCCCTTTAAATGCAGTGCTTCATTTTGATTTCAGTCAGAACACAGTGAATAACCAAAAAACAGATATTTATTTCACAGTGTAGTATACAACAGTCAAATGATTGGTACCTTTATTTGACTACCCTAATTGTCTAAATTAATAAAATCATAACATTTCTAAGAATAATTTTCTATGGAGTACATTTTAATGTGTCAAACTCCCACCCAGGTACTTTTCTGCTATCACAAGGATTAGTGAGAAAACTGCTTAGAGTTGAGTGGAAATATCTATGCAAATTACACTTACCTTCTGATTCCCAGTCATACATCCTGACATTGACACTTACCTTGTGATCAGCAAAGCAGTAGAAGCAAATAATTAAATAGGAGAGAGTGCAACAGCCTCCCTTGCAGAACCACAATACCTGGTTCCTATAGAAACACATACTTGCATCTGCACAAACCCTTCCCCTTGAAAATGTATACACAGATATTCCTATGGAAATATATAAACTGCCTGGATATATATTATGGATATATGCTTATATACACTCATTCATAAATAAATATACAAAAGCAGATGCTGGCACCTAATTTAACAGACATATCTGAATAAACCAAGGGAAGTGGTAATGGCGATTGGCTGGTTATCACAAAAGGCTGGTGATTTCTAGTAAAAAGGCATTTTTAGTTAGTATTAAAGTTAACTCGCCTTCTTAAAGGCAAAGATAATGGGTAGAAGCAGTGTTCCCAGCTCACTGGGTGGTCATTGGGTACTTCACACTTTTGACAAACCATATTTGGATAAAACATGGATATTTTTCCAACTTAAATGGTAGCAGGTCAGATAACATGAAAATGCCTATAGAAAACAGTTAATGAATGGTCTAATGGGTGGGTTTTTTTTTTTAATAAAAAGGTTACCGATCCCATGTGACCTCAAGAAAATCATCACTGCTTTCCAGTGCTGCTCATAATCTATACACCTAGGTATAAAAAAGGCATATTGTGACTTGTGCATGTACTGTATTCATTCTGCAGAGCAAGGTTTTTCTGTATCCTCTATGCCAAACATGTTTTCACATTAGTGTTTGTTCTGTAGTGGCACAATAGAGGCCATGCCCTTATTGTTCAATATGTTTCTATCACTCTATCAATATCTGTGCAGCTAAGGCAAGTTAAACAATGTCCAGCACTACAAAATAAAAAACCCAGCAGAGAGATGCTGGATGCTGCAGTTTTACAACCGTTTTAGTGCTGAAGTCTCCCCATCCATGCATGGATGGATTTAAGGCAGTATTTCTTGTGTTCATATCTGCAACTATTTGTCAAACATCTAGCAAAGTGGCCCTCAACAAAGTGCTGTATTCTGAGCTGCTGGTCACTTTCATGTATATTGGCTTATGAAGTCCATGTTTCAACAACATGATACTGCTCATGTATGTTCTCTACCAGACAGTAAAAAAAAACAACTTCCTAGCTACTGACTGACAGACCCAGGAAATATATAATGTTGCATTACATTAGTATAAATTTTACATAAAAATCATAAACAGAGTAAGAGTCGGAGTATGTGACTTCACAGCCCTTCACAAGATTAAAAACTTCAGCTGATATACCATGCCTGCAATTGGCATAGTGACCACTGGGTGACAGTGTTGCAGCACAGATATTAGCATATCCCATTAATCAGGCAGTGAAGTCAGATACTGGATCTCATTATGAACCATTACTTCAAACCAAAGCTTAAAAAAAAAAAAAAAAAAGTATTGGGAAATGCAAACAAAAACAGCTTAAATTTAATAATATTACAAAAGTGAGAGATAGAAGAAACAAAATGAGATTTGATTGTATAAACTTACTGGTATTACAGTTTATCCTGATACAGTCTAGATGGGAAAAAATAAATGAAAGATGAAATCGCATCCTTCAAGGTTACAGCTGCAGTCATCCAAAAACATTAAGGTCCACCCTTCCGGGGACAGACACACGCAACATCAGTGGCCATTTTATATCTGTGTTCAGTGTGTCAGAGCAGGTGACAGTGCAGTGGAAATTTGGCAGGTTGTTGAGTTGATAGCATCACAGTACATGTTGTTCATTGTAGGGCATTACTACCTTGAATGTGGGCAATAATTACACCTTTAAGCGTGTGTGAGCGTGTAACATACAATTAATATTTTATTGTCTATAAAATGGCCACGTACAAACTGCAAACCGCACGAACACATTGTGCCAGAACTTACAGAGGTGCTTTGGGATCTCAGCTTTAGGACAATAATTAAGGATTTCCTTAACTGGCACCAATCTTCAAATTCCCCAACATGCCCAGTATTACAGTGGAAAGGGGGAGAGACTGGCATATGTGAAAAAAATCATATGTTCCCTGAGTTTAAGGCTGATCAGATCTTGCCTTCTCAACACACACAGATACCAGTCTAGGTATATCCAGTCCTCTAAAATCAATTTTCTGTAGACATGGGTAATGGAAATGTACTGGCATCCACAGAAAAACATTTTTATTCTTAGCTGCGGCGTTTTAGCAGAACAGACTCACTAAAATACAAGCTGCTTATACATGGAAATGTAATAGATATAGACAGAAATGTTTTAGTACATTTACAGGGTTGTTGCTAGGTTCTGTACAGAACCATTACAAATGGCTGCAGTCACAGCAAAGCTTTCAAAATGGCACCATTATATCATAACTGGAGAGAGCATTTTCCTTTAAACATTAGCTTTATATCATCTTGAAATAGATCTTATATTAGAACCATGTATTTACTATTCTATACTAGTGTGGTCAGTCTATCAGGCATATACCTGTAAGTGGGATAATATTAACTATAGATAAGCAACTTGAATATTCAGTGCTGCTAAAGCTTAGGTTAGGAGTGACTACACCCTTAGGTGTGTGTGTGTTCAGGTCTGCATAAATAGACCATACAAGGAACAAGGGAATAAGGTGATAATCCTGGAAGGGACACAGGGAACCTGGCTGGATTTTCTGGCTCTGTGATGTTTCGTGCGGTTAGGTTTGCTATGTGTCGTCAACCGCAACAGAAAAGTGGGGGCAAACAGCCTCAGAGAACATGTGAGACCAGCAAACAGTAGGGGGTAGCAGGGCTGCAAATACAAGAGAGGAGAGTGGGCTACCCTAAAACCTTGAGAAGGTGCTGAGAGTAGAATCAGAACTCCCTCATTTCAGCAATGAGATGGTGTGAAGTAGGAAAGGAGGGGAACATTGGCAAAGAAATGAAATAGTGAGTAGATGGTTACAATAGATAAAGAAAGAATAATAGGAAAGTAGAAGAGAAATTGAAAGAAATATCTTGAATTAGACAAGGAAGTCTTGTAATTCTTTTTTTTGAGTGAAATAGTAAGTGGTGAAAAAGTTCCTTCCCTTGGTCGCCACAAGTAAACTCTTACACTCAGGAGATCAGATTTGTTTCCATTCACTTATAAATAGCCCTGATCTATGCCACAAGGAGATATTCCAGTTAGAATATTTACATTTGATCTTCCCGTAGCACAAAGCCAGGTTTTTATTACTTGGATTGGGTTGAGACGACCTTGGTTATGGAACAAATCAAAATGCTTTTGGGAGTTCTGATTTCTGAAAGAATAGATGTATTGGTATAGCTCGGCCTATTCCCTTGCTTCAGGTCTCCCACTCTGGCAATGCCCTGTGGGATGGAGCAAGTAAGGAATGATGGGACATTTTGCACACCCCCTACAAGCTGTTGGGCACGTTTTGTTCTCAAGGCTGTTTGCTATACGGGCCGCAGGCTTCAGGCCTTTGAAGGGTAGTGAGTGCCATCTTTTGAAATACCATGGCCAATGGATCACATTTAATAAACTTAAAGACACAGAGGGACACAGCAACACAGGCACATACAGTTCACAAAGTACACGGCACACTGAGCACAGACTATGATTACAAAGAAAACTCCCAAAACAGTCTCACCACATCTTAAAAGATACAAAGTAATCAGTCCACTAATAAGATGACATTTTGTGAACTGTCTAGGACATGTTCACTCCAACCCAAACCAAAAAATATCATAACAAAATCATGTGCTAATTAACAGTAAGTGCAGAGAAACATTTTGAGACTGTTTTGAGAGCCAGAGATAAAACTGACAATAGGTGGCCAAATAAAATAAGAAATTAAGGCATGGGGGAGGGAGACAAAAACACTTCAGAATCCAGAGTGTGACAAAGAATATTTGGATTCATTGAATTCTTTCACTCTTGATTAACAACACCAACCCAATAATGACTAATAACAGCTCAGTTATCTCAAAATAGCTAGCCTATTGTACAAACACTGCAATACCTGTATCAGGTGAGTCAAAAATAAAGAATGAAATAAAGTACAAGATCAGGGAGTTTATATCACCCAAGTCCTCTAAAAATCTTTTTCTCTCTGGAAAGACAAACAGAGTTGTCTCCAACAGAAAGCAAATGGTTTATTGGAAGGACTCATAAGATACAGGTGTTTACCTCAGATGTTAAGTTTATTTATGGGACAGAAGCAGATAGGGACATGCAGAGGGAAGATGGTGGACGTCATTAAAGCAGACACAAAGAGCAGACAAAAAGACACTGATTTAAAAATAAAAACCCTCCCATCAACTAACCCCAGAAAGGAAGTAGGACTTATACGATACCTAAGTTGACCGTAAGTTTGACTTTCCCACCATCCAGCTCCACGCGCAATGTGTCAGTGGAGTCCCTGGATGTTGTGGCTACTAAGAGACCATAGGCACGCTGGGACTTAAAGCGGAAGGAAACATCCTCAGCCTCTGTGTGCATGACTACTGGCATAACGATCTTCATATACATGCTTCCATCATAGCTCAATATGGAGGCCTCTGTGGAAGAAAAGAAAATGATCGGATGATGGAGCAATGTTATCTTTATATGCAACAACACAACATTTTTTTCATAAACACCATTTATTTAATCATTTTCCAAAAAAGTCATGGACTCTGAAACAGTACCATAATACTATATTGCCTCTAGGACTGGTAAATTGTGCGTATGTCACACATGCTACTTAAATAAGATATGAAGAAAAATGAACATAGCTAGAGATAACAAAGTTTACCAGCCAACATAGAGATGACAAAGATTATGATTAACTTCAGGTCAGTAGAGATAATGATCTAGTCCTGCCACTTTTTAAGGCCTGATTTAGCGAGTATCTATTGGTAGGGTTAGTTGTCCAATTTTATGAATCGGGAAGACAACATCAGTTTGTTAAAATGCCCCCATATTTCTAAACCCTTTACAGATTTTTTGTGTGAATACATTGCTTCAGTGTGATCTTCCCAATGAACACATGGCAATAAAAAAACCACAAAACCTTATGAGAAGTACTAAAAGAACAGACAAAAGAAAACTTAGTTAAATGAAAAGTAAAAACATATTCTGTAGTTATTAACTGTGCCAACTGCAGTCACAAGGTTATTAAAGAATCTGAGAGTGGGATCAGGAGATATATTGTTTAGCTGAAATTTGTTTACAAAAGTCATATATACTGTATATTTTCAACTATTCAAAAAAGTAAACTGTTTGAAGGCATTGTAAGAGAGTCTCCAAAGATCCTGGAGTATCTTTACATGAAAAAATGTATAACTCTATATCATCATGGGTTTATGATGGATCGATCCTGCCAAACAAATCTAATTAGCTAATATAAAGAGGTCAGTTATGGACTGGGGGTGGGAGGGAGTCACTCGATGTCATACACCTTGATTTTTCCAAAGCGTTTGATACCATGACACAGAAAGAGCTGGTAGATAAAATAAGAATGCATGGACTGGGGAAAATTGTGTGTACAGTAAGTGGGTTAGTGACTGGCTCAGTGATAGGAAACAGAGGGTGGTTATTAATGGTACATACATTGGGTTACTGTTTATAGTGGGGTGCCCCAGGGGTCAGTTTAGGGCCCTCTTTTCTTCAATATAATTATAAATGACCTTGCTGAGGGATTACATAGTAAAATTTCAACTTTTGCAGATGATTCTAAACTGTGTAAAGTAGTTAATATAAAGGAGAATAGTATTTTATTACAGATGGATCTAGATATGTCAGAGGCTTGGGCAGGAAAGTGGCAAATGAGGTTTAACACTGATAAATATAAGGTTATGCATATTTCTCCCCCATTCTATTTATACCAAGAACTGTAAGTATAAGAAGGGGGTATCCTCAGTGTATAGAGGAAATAAATTTTCTGCACCAACATAGAAGGGGGTTTTTACTATAAGAACAGTGAGTCTATGGAACTCTACCTGAAGAAGTTGGCATGGTTAATTAAATAAATAGAGTTCAAAATTGGTTTGGATGCTTTTGTTCAGTGTAAGACCATTACAAGTTATGGGTAATAGATAACTGAAGGTAGGATCTTGATCCATGGAATTATTGCCATATTTTGAGTCGGGAAGGAATTTTTTCCCTAATAAAGATAAATTGGCTTTTATTTTCCTTCCTCTGGATCAACACTGCAGTATAATAGGCTGAACTGGATGGACTCCTGTCTTTTTTCAGCCTTATAAACTATGTTACTAAAGAGAAATATTTACCTTTCCTTGCCTATTCCATCCATGTCAATGTTAACTATCCATATGGTTGACTGGAGAACATATATTAAAAAGATAAATAATGCAATTTTGTGGAACAAATTGTAGCCAAACTTGAAGAAACAAGCTTTAGTTGTTTTCTTTTAAAATTGTGTTTTACACTGTTCCATCCTTTGGGGAAATATTATAACTGTTTACTAGTGGTAAAATCTACTAGCTTTGCCTTTCAATGAAATAGATCATTGCCTATTGCAGCAAATCCGCTACATTGACTTCATTATCTATATTCGTTGGATGTTTTGTATGGTATTGATCCAATGTGCCCTTGAGTGCCACACCTTCTTTCTGATTCCAAACCACCCAGCTCTGATACTATTATAAAAGGAAGGTTAAAATATACAGGACGATCATAACCACAATGCATTGCAGCATAAGGAACAAAATGTGGAGGTGAAGAGTGGGTGGGGTGCTGGCAGCTGGAGTGTTATAATCAACCATATCAAAAGCGAACAGCGCGACAGAGTGTGAAATGGCTGTGACGTGACCAGGATACAGTGTCTGTTTAGTAGGTAGGGGGGAGCAACGGAAAAAGATTACATGTAGAGTAAACGGCAAAGCAGAAATTGCAGTGTCTTGGAAGTGAGCAGAGTGAGTTACAATCATTTTCTGGGCTAATATTAAATAACATGCTGAAATACACCACACAGAGCAAAAGCTTTTAAAACCTTCTTTCATTTTCTTTGAGTACACATAGGCATAATCAGTGCTACAATGGCACTTCTTATGCAGGTTTGCATTTAGTACTACTAGTGACAGATGGAGAAAGGAGTTGCCTTTTGTTTTTCCATTTATCTTTTCAGTGATACTTTGTAGGAAATATACAAAGCGATGTTAAGCTGACTAGACTTATCAGTGAGCCCAAACATTAAGGCCAACAATGTACAGTAATAAAACAAATTATCCTCCCCTGTAAGAAGAAGAATGGAAATTTTGTAAATGATGCTTGTCTATATTGGTTCAGTCTGTATGTCCAGCCTGTCATGGTTATAATGTCTTTTCTTTCATATGGCCTCTCTACTGCTCTGCATATTATTTTCTCTCTTCTTCAACTCTGACCAATCTGATTGATATTGCCTATTGACTCTTTAGAAAAACAATTTCAATAGGTTCACATTAGCGTATCATGCGCAGTGCATCATATGCTAGTGTGAAAAAATACACAGTGAAAGCCTATGTACTTACCTAGTTCCAGACACACTAGCTTATGATGCGCATATGCCGCGTCTGGAATGCTGGGTGTCATATTTTAGCCAGCATATGATACGCCGTGCACAAAATGTGGCCAGATAGGAAGAGTCATGAACGCCAAAGGAGCGTTCACATTGTCGCTGGTAAGTACAATAGAAAAATACACCGCAGCGTATTTTTTTCTTTTTTTTTTTTTTAGACACTAGCATACGATGCGCTGCACATCATACGCTAGTGTGAACTTAGCCTAACCCACCAACCCCTTTATGATCAAGGGTTATAATTTATGTATATGAACAATGAACTTACATTTGATAGTTGTAAGCTGCTACTTAGAATTAAAAAAAACGATATTGCTAATATGGTTATGTATTCCTTTCAGTTTTTATTTGAATAGTTACATTTTCTGCCAGTTAGTCCATCTCCTATGAACCTGCAGGATTTGTTTACTTGAATCTGATTAGATTTTGCATGGGGTTTGTTCAATCAGCTTAAGGTACGCAAAACATTCTAACCAGCACAGCTGATGATAAACTGTAAAAAGTTAATAAAGAATAATGCTGGATGCGAGCAGAAATAACCATATTTTAACATTGATGGCGCTAAAAGGATAAACAAACCAACCAATAGCAATAATAAAGAAACGGCATCCAATTTGCACGCATCAAAAAGTATTTTATTGGTATATACAAAAACACACTCAAGAAAAAAAGATTAAAAACATCTAAAATAAACCCACTATGGGTGTATGGGTTACAGTCATGTTTTTTAAAGATTTTTGATCAAAAGTATTTAATATTTATAAACTGTTTCAGTTATAAACATGGAAGACACAGCCTTAACAACTATTTTATGCATATTAATTCAAAGGCAATAATAGTGCCCCTATAATGCTGCCTTTCCACACATGGGTAACTATTTTATGATAAAAGTATATAGTTTCCTATAACTCTTAAAACACAACTCTCTGTGTCCTCTGGGTTCTATGGGGAATATAAATAAAGCCCATTTCAAACTTTTTGATTCATTTTGCTGTATATCAATGCTTTTCAGTGTAAGGAGTGAAAATATTAGTAAAGATCAGTTCAAACCATAACAATTTGCAGTGTTTTTCTGAGGTTCACCTTCCATTGCAGATTGATATTGATATCCTTTTTTGACTGTGTCTAATGAAAATAACAACTCCAAAGGGAAAAGTGGTTTTTGTAATCCTAATGCAAACACTTTTTTTGCTTATAACTGTTGCTTATAACTGTCCTACAATACTCCATAAACCAACACTTTTTGCAATATTTTCACTTTCCTAAAAACATACTGTACATTCAACCATAATAAAACAATAATACCTAAGCAATGTTTGTTTAGCAGTATTCAGTTAAATCTGTACCTCGGCTGAAAAACCTCTATTTTGTATGCTTCTCTGTATTCACTGATTATATAGTTAGGCAATGTAGCTTCTGCTTTGTAACTCGGATGACTACATCTCCCTCTCTGCAGAATGCAGATACAGAATCCAGGCATGCTATGGTGGGCCCAGATTCCACAGCTTTGTAGGCAGCCATGCCCAACGCAGCCTGCATTAGTGACATGATGAATTAGCTGTTTGGTAGCTTAAAATGTCTCTGGTCATAACCTGGAGTTATTGTACAGTTATTGTGTGGAATATTAGTTTTGTAAATGAAATATTTTTCTTTTAGACTAACCAACATCACCCAATCCACTTATACAGATGATGGGTAAGGAAATGAGCTCATGTTATTTAAGTGTGATCATTAAAAAAAACAACTATTTTTGCTTGATGGTTAATGCTCACAAAAAAAACTCACCCTTGACTACCTTTTAGCATTTAAATTAGTCTTCTATTTACTTTAACAACTTTCCATCAGAAACCTTAATATACGGAAACAATCTAAACACATTGCCCACGTTCACACAAACAAAGCATTTATCTACATTTCCAGATGCACATAGAGTGAAAGTCATCTCCCAGACATATAAACGCTGCACAGACATGAACGTGGCTTTAAAAAGCAGCACGCATGTTTACAGAAGGAAGATATTCTTGCTAGTTCAGTAAATGTTAGCAGTCGCCCTGGGATAACAGCCAAGCAAGGAGATTACCACACAGAGAGGTGGGGGCAGCATATTGCTTCTTCTGTCCTCCACTCACATACACACACACTCACACACACTATACAGGGCACACTCAAATGTCAATAATGCATTTGTAAATTAACAAGGAACAGCATCAGTGCAAGGCCCCCCTTCAAGTACCCAAAATTCTCAATAACACTCAAAGCCTGAGAATTTTTTACCTTCGTGTATTTAACACGCTAGCACATAAATGGCTGCTGTTATTATTTTAATTTTTTGTTTAACTATAAACATCCTGCAGTATTCCGCTCCATACTGTCATGTATATTTACTATGCTTTTCTTTCACCCATCTGTATGACGCCTTTGGCTCCACCAGTTTAATACTATGTGTGGCATAGAGAAAGACAGTAGCTTTATATAAAGACATGCATTGACCATGAAGCTTTCTCTCCACTGAGGTCATTACAACATTATTCCTTTAATTCTGCCACTATTACATCAGGTTTTTAATAGGGACAAGCAATGAAATGACTTTTTTTTTCGTTGAAAGAACATTTTTATTATTTTAAACATTAAACACTTAGTATCGACATAAGACACTAATTCAGTTAGTATGTATATCATACAAGCATTGGGATACACAATCAGGGAAAACATGTTTAGCTATAGCATTTGGCTTCAAGGATTTGAGTTGGCCGAGTCATTTCTAACCAGTGTGTCCATATTTTGGAAAATTTCCTTTTGCACCCCCTTGCCTCATAGGTTAGTTTAATCAGAGGTAGGTTTTTATTTATTAATTGGAACCAGTCACTGAGGAGTAATTTTTGTCTCATCCAGTGCAAAATAATATTTTTTTACCATAGTACATAAGCGACCTATACAGGTTTCTAGAGTGGTTTAGAGCCAGGCAATCATCAATGACCCTCAAAATACAATTAATGGGTGATAATATATTTGGCAGAGCCAATTTCTCCTCTATAAATTTGTTAATCTCTTTCCAGTATTTCTGCACCTCTGGGCATGACCATATTAAGTGATAAAAGTCAGTATTATCTTCCCCACACTTAGGGCAATATGCATTGTTTTGTTTCAGAATCTGCTTTAACTGTATAGGGGTCAGATACTTCTGATGAAGGATTTTTAGTTGGATTAGTCTATCCCTATAGGATATTAGAAAGGGGTAAGCCTTGTCTGTTGCTTCCTCCCATTCCTCCCATGATAACTGTGTTATATGTCTTTGCCATAAATAATAGGACACCTGGAAGGGAGCTGGTGTGAAGCTATTCAGTTTTTGGTATAGCCTTGAGACCAATTTGGAGGTTTGGGTTTCCTTTAATATTAATTCTATTGGAGAGTTATGTATTTGAATTGGGAAACTCTCCCATTGTGCCTTGCACGCATGCCTTAATTGTAGGTATTTGAAAAGCATTATTGTCTTGCCCTCAGTGTTTTCTTGGAAGGCTGGGGAAGACATTGAAGGAAGTTAACACACCTACTGTTTTGATCCCTCTGCTAGCCCAGTAAGGATGGTTAAAAGTTCTGGGAATTCAGAGTTATTCCATAATGAAGTATGATCTGAGGAGAATGGATTGGGAGCTTTTGGTATTTTGAGCATAGTCTTCCAGGCCAGGTATGGTGTTTTTATGGTGTCTGGAATTGATGGGATGTCTTTCAGATTTCGATAAGGGCAATTGGCTAGTGCTTTAATTGAGCCGAGAATTGTGGGGTGAAGTACCGTAAGTGAGTTATCTGTGTCTGGGCAGAACCAGTTATGCATAAACTGCAGTTGTGAGGCTAAGTAATATTTATAAAGGTCTGGCATTTCTAGTCCACCCATGCTAACTGGGGCTATTTGTTTACTCCAAGCCAACATAGGTTGTTTATTAGCCCATATGAAAGAAGATATGTAACCTTTCATTTTAAGGAAAACTTTTTTGTGGATATATATTGGACAGTTGTGAAAGACATACAGTATATCAGCTTTGGTAGAAATATCATCTTAAAAAGGTTTATTCTACCGCAAACTGTAAGGGGTAATTTCACCCAAGTTTTGACAGCGATCTTGAATTCCTTAATTATTGGGTCCACATTAAGGGTGCAATAATGTTTTAGGTCATTCTGCACCACTATCCCCAGATACTTTTTTGCATTTACCATTGGGATGTTGTACTAGTTATTTGAGAAGCTTACTTCTGGGGTCAATGGTAACAGCGCTGATTTGGACCAATTTACTCTTAACCCTGAAATATCCCCGAAATCATTAATTATTGACATTACATGTGGCATTGATACATTTGGGTTTGCAAGAAATAACAGGGCATCATCTGCATACAGTGCTAGTTTTTCCTCCAAATGTTTAACCCTAAATCCCTGGACATTGGGGGAGGAGCAGATCATAATCGCCGTTGGTTCAACAGCCAACACAAAGAGAAGGGGGGAAAGTAGGCAGCCATGTCGGGTACCCCTTTTTTAGTTCTATACTGGTTGAAAGGGAGTTATCTACTTTTATTTGTGCCATTGAATGAAGTTTTCTCCAAAGCCAAATTGCTCAAGTAGAATCCATAGGTAATGCCATTCAACCGAGTCGAATGCTTTGGCTAAGTCTAAGAACAGGAGGTGTGGGTTGTTGTTTGCTAAGTGCGCAATTTGTATATGTGTATATAATCTTTTCAGGTTAATGTCTGTGGTTTTTTGAGGTATAAAGTCAGTTTGATCTGGGTGTACTATACTGGTTATGACTTTGCCCAGTCTATTGGCCAATATTTTTGCTAGTATTTTAATGTCAGTATTAAGGAGCAATATAGGTCTATAGGAGTCACACTGTGTTGGGTCTTTTCCTGGTTTGGGAATCAGGACTATGTGAGCTTCATAGAAGCTTTTTGGTCTTGCATAAAGAATTATGTCTTGCATAAAGAATTTTCTTTTGTATAATTTCAGTGTGAACGAGTTCTAGATTTCTTTTGGACTCTCTTAGTTCAGTATGTGTGCCCATATTTGGGTTTTCTATAAGCTTGCTTTCTGCCTCTTTTAGTTTTCCTTCCGCCTCTTCTACTTTATTTTTGCATTTGTTTCTTGTATCCTTAATAGCCTTTATTAACACTCCCCTCATGTATGCTTTGGAAGCATCCTATCAGGTGCCCATTCCTGCTGAGTGCTCATTTATTTCCCAGTATTTTTTGTATTGCTCCTTGTTTTCATCAAAGACCTCTTTCCTCAATAACCACATAGGGCTTAACCACCATATTTTTTGTGGGGTTCTTGCGTTATTTGTAATGTTATGAGGAGCGGGAAGTGATCTGAGAATCCTCTGGGTAAATATTCTGTTGATAAGACCCAGGGTAGAATATCTGGGGTGGCTATAGAATAGTCTATTCTAGATAATGTTTGATGAGGTATCGCGTGGCAGGAGAATTGTCTAAGCTGTGGGTTTTTCCATCTCCATAATTCAGCCATGGAGAGACTAGTTGACCAATCCCTCAAGGGGGAATGTGAGTTAAGGTTGTGATATAGAAATGAAATGGACATGATATTATCATATTGCTAATATATTATGGCACTTAAGGATAGCAACTGGTTAATTATATAAAGCATTAATTCCCAAGGATAGAAAATGGTTTTGTATTAAAGGTCATTTTCTAATGTTAGTTCTGCTAGTTCTGATGTTCTCAAACAATCTATGTTTGTTTTGTATGTTGATTCGGCTGTTGTATACTTAACCTCTGACCTCTAGAGGGACAGGGTGACCCGCCCCCATAGGCAAGATAAGGGAATCGCTGAGCTAATGATTCTTAAATGGTATAAAACTATTGTATTCTGTTAATAAAATCTTGAAGTGTTTCACTGGCAGAACTGCGTGTCTGTATGATTCATTTCTCCTAAGTAAGGCCTAACTTAGTAAACTAATTTGGACCCAAGCAGGAAAGTAGGCCAATTGCCATATCAATTGCCAAATCAGGTGGCACCCGAACAGATTTTGTGAACACCTAACGGAGATCTTGGAACCGATATCATCTTCAGGGGACAGGATTTGACAGACCTAAACGGTTTGGTAAGCCTTTGTCTTACTACTTTCTCTGTCACTATCCTGCCTTTGGAGATCACCGGTTCCTGCTTCAGGTTGTTTTCACACCCTTTTTCAAGAACCGATATTAGAATGTTATCTTTCCTGCTTTGGGAGTTTATGTTTGTCTTGTCTATGTTGCTATAGTATGTTGTGGTTGTAGACTTAAGGGAAAATTGAATGTTATGTTTTATTGGATTCTATCTGTGCTGTGATGTTTGTTTATTGATAGCATTCTATTAGTTTTTATGCAAACGTGCTGATAATGTTAAGTCTGTGAATTTGCCTTTAGTGTTTCTTTTGTTAAGAGATTGTTTGATTAAGAACATAACATCTTTTGTGTCGCACAATTTCTGGGGCCCACGTACATGAGTGGGTTTGATAAGTAACACACTAGATAGCTTATCTAGAGTGGAGTCAAGGGGGAAGTCACCCAAGAGTCACCCAAGAGTCAGATTAGAGCTGGAGGAATTGTATTAATCTTCTTTATGATGGTGTCTAGCAGGGCTGGGCCTAAGGGTAGGCAAGGTAGGCTGCTGCCTAGGGCGCAGCAGGAGGGGGGGGGCTATCTTAGTACTGGCCCCTCTTCTTACCTACCTCCTCCTTGGCACGGCTGTCACTGCTGTAGCGCTTAGCGCTACAGCGTTCCTCCCTCTCCAGTAATGATGTCAGTCCCTGGCGCTAACAGGAACTTCCATCACTGCCAGCTGGAGGGAAGCTGTAGCGCTAAGTGCTACAGCAGTGACAGCCCGGCCAAGGAAGCTACTTACTCTTTAGCTTATTCTCCTCTCACTCTGCAAGGGTTGTGCGATCTAATATCCCACTGGGAGCAGCCGGGAGACCTGCAGCCGGGCAGGCAGTTGTGGATCTAGAAAGCACAGGGCGATCCTGGGTGTCTGCTTGTGACAGCTAGTGTGGGAAAGGGGGAGGTGGAGCAGGGTTTGGGAGGGAAGTACTTACTAATAGGTAAGGTAGAGCCATTGGTGCTGTGGTTCAGCAAACGGGAGGCAGCAGAGTTTGAACATTTAATTGCTGGAAGAACAGAGGTAGGGTGCTTAGTACATTGTGTGTACACTTGGGTAAGCCTGAGTGGGGACATAATCAATGGAGTATTTATAGTAATACCGCTGTTATCTAGCTCTATGTCAGTGGTGATTTCAGGAGTATTTAAAGGCCGTTCAGTTATGGATCTGATTACGATATTAATAAAGTTTAATTCAGATTTGTCACAGTATTTAAATGCTATATTTGGTTTAGGCCCCACATTTTATTAACCCAGCCCTGCTTTTGGATAATAGAAGTTTAATTCATAAAATCCCCTCCAAGTAATCACACACTCACTTAGGTTACTTCATTTGGCCACTGAGGGGCACTGTTTGATTTAAGTCTATAGATATGTGTCATTAAAGACAAGAGAGCACAGAGTGGGAGGGGGTTGCGGGGGAAACAAAGTGTGGGAAGGGAGGTGGGGGCAGCACAGTGTGGGAAGAGGGTTGCACGGGGGCAGCACAGTGTGGGAAGATGGTTGCGTGGGGGCAACACAGTGTGGGAAGAGGGTTGCGCGGGGCAGCACAGAGTGGGAAGGGAATTGCACGAGG
>WMED01008424.1:0-15269 GCA_019650415.1 Pipa parva | reverse complement strand
CCCCCCCCCCCCCAAGATACTGTTTCCGGTGGACACACTGTAGCAAGTCTTCCTCGGGTTCTACCCAGTGTGATTCCATGATTAGCACTCAGTAGCAATCGCACCACGTTAACAATCGCTAACTAAAGAAGCGTGCGCTGCGACTGTCTGCTTCCTCCAATGGCCGACTATGACATCTCGGTACAAGATCTAAATGAGCTGCTGGCAAACGATGACGGCGTCTACTCCCTTCCTTCCCAGCACGTTAACGAAGTCTTCCCGAGGGTCTACGTTGGCAATGCGTAAGTCGCTGCTCTTATTTTTTTGGGGACTGTTTGTCGTTTAGAGAAGGAAGGGATTTATTTAAAGGGACAGGGAAAAAAATAGTTTCACTCTCGCCATTTAATAATGACACACTCAAAGTCCACTGTGTGCTTCTCTGCTGCAGAAAACTTGCACTTTCTCAACTACATATACAGGTAGTCCTCGGGTTACAACGGCCTCGAGTTACCTCGTTTCGGGGTTACGACGCCTCGTTACGACTTACACGGTTTTGCGACGTCAGTCGAACTGTGTGCAAACATACTGTATGATCCGACTTACATCGAAATTCGGTTTACGACGCCGCGTAAGAACGGATCAACGTCGTAAGTCGAGGAATAACCGTATGTTTAGATTTATTCCCCTGACCAGAGATTTTGCCCATGCCTTTTATCTTGCACCTGATCACTGTTAACCTGTCTTGTTAAATACTTATTTCCAGCACAGTGCAGAGCAGTGACTCTGATGACCTTTATTAAAGGTAAATGTAGTGTGCGGACTGGATTTTCAGTCTGAGATGAGTGTGAACACGTGGCTCTGTCATTTTTAAATAGTTTTTTAATATAATATTTAATTCGCCATTGCAAATCTGTCATCTACTACTTTCCCTTTTCTCTGCCCGCTAAAAAATCTACCCCAGGCATCTGTGCTGCTTCTACCTAGAATATGTCATTATCCAGATCTCCTTTCTGCGGCATTAGACAATAATATAACCTTTACCTTCAAATATATATTAGTAGTCCTAGGCGTGCTTCATATAAGTCACTGAACTCCAAGGTCTAATACGCCCATTCTCCCATGGGGCCCAGTAAAATTGATATTCTGTCATGAAAAAAAAAAACATCATTTCATAGTAAATTGCCTATAGGAAACTGCAGAACGTCGGTAAAAAAATGGCTGTTTTTAAAGAAAAAAAAATGAACTAGTTGTGTCACTTTTGATGACCCTGTAGAAAATCACCTCTGGGGTTCAGATGCTCTTCATCATAAAGCCAGGGAGGGGAATGCAGAGATTTCATCCTTGTATTTGTTCTTCTATGACATGAAATCAGAGAATTACGAGTAAACGGATATTTTTCAGTTGGGTCTGGTATAGTCTTAGTTAAAGAGATCTAAGATTTCTCCGAATCAGGGCTTTTGTACTGCAGGTATATGTAACACTCACAAAGGTATTTGTATACAAAACTATCAGACTGTAACAACTTCATTTGCAGCGTCGTTGACACACCAGTCTCCTCATAACGCTGGTTCAAAAATCTCCTTCAACACAGCTCATTTCAAATGAATACAATACATTTCTACACAGCAAAGATACTTTCTATAGAGGTTTTTCAGTGAATGAATGCAAAGTCAAGTCAGGAAGAAGACCCTCAACACAGTGTGAGACTGCTGGAGAGAGGGGGAAGTTCTCAGTGGGTCTGCACAGCCGGCCCATGTACCTGGTTGAGATTGAGACCCCTGTTTTAATGGCCATTTTTAACTTATTTATTTTGTTGAAGAAAAAAGCCTTCATGAAAATACCCAACACACCTAACTTTAATTTACATATTAAATAAACTTAAGGTGGAATATGACTACTGAAGCACACTATACCTAATAAACTATAACAGTCAGGGGCTTGCTTTTATTATGCAAAATGCACTAGACCACAGTGCATTCAACTTATAATTGGTTGCCAAGGGTTTCTAGTCTAGGCAGACCTTGCTCTGATTGATATATTCCCTGGTGGTGGGGACTTTGAATAGTTTGGGAAATGGCTAAGTAGATGTCAGATGAAGACAGTGTACTGTAGACAAACATACTGTATATTTTGGAAGTACAGAAATAAGACTTTTTAAAAACAAAATGGGATAACAACAGGGTCATTTGGCCACCACAAGGACATAAAACATGGATTCAAGCTGTTATACAGGTGTGGAAGACAGAAATCAATAGCAGAGAGGAGACTTGATATATTATCCTCAATATATACATTTTTTCTGCCACTCAGTTTGTTCACATCACATCTCCTTAAGAAAGGCATAGCAACAAGTGTTGGAAAACCTCCAACATATAGGGGCAGTAACTATCATTATATCCCTTTAGAGTAGGGGCCAGAAACCTTTTTGGCTGAGAGAGCCATATACATGTGGCTCTGCTCAGCCCTTTTGAAACCAGAGCCGCTGATGTCATATGTGACATCACATAGGTGACGTCAGCGGCTCCGGATTGGCTAGCAACCAGGAAGCTGGTGATGTCAGCGGCTCCAGATTGGCTAGCAACCAGGAAGCTGGTGATGTCAGCAGCTCTGGATTGGCTAGCAACCCAGAAGCTGGTGATGTCAGCGGCTCTGGATTGGCTAGCAACCCAGAAGCACTGAGAGAGCTTTGTCTCTACAGCACTTGCCGGCGATTAGCCGGCAGACTGTAACGAGCGATGCTTGCGCGTGAGCACCGCTTGTTACAGTCAAAGAGCCAGATGCAGTCATCAAAAGAGCCACATCTGGCTCAAGAGCCATAGGTTGCAGACCCCTACTTTAGAGGTAGGAATTACCTTCCAATTATTTTCCTTATAAAAGGTATAGATCTTTTTATCCAGTTTTGACCTCCAGAATATCTTTATAAAGGTCATCAGAATCAAGTGCAATCAACTCACCACATAATTGTGTAGATATAACCAGAAACATATATTTTTTCTATAGACATAAGGGTCAAGGCTTGTAAAAAGCAGCATGCTGTCAATGATCTTCTCATAAAATACTATCTAGCAAGATAGTCCTTATTCTTTTCTTTCTATTTTTGCAGTTTAGAGTGGATAATCAACAACATTAAGTTTTCCCACTTACCTAGGCTTGATCTTTTATACTGTTTCTTGCCAATTCCACTCTCACATAGGGCAGGCCCTTTTCATCAAAGGTTTTATGACATTCTTTAACTTATCTTCAAAGAAGATGGGCCTGGACATTCTGGAGCTGTGGGCCATCTGCAATTGTCTATTACACTAATCATCCATTTTAATCGATTGTCTGTTAAGTTTTTAGTTAATCAGTGTAATCGCAGAGGTTTAAACCAGTGCCAACACTCAGCTGATCAGGGATTTGAATTAGGCATAATTATACATTCTGGCCACATCAAAGTTTCACATTTACGGTTTAAAACAAAAGAACAGTTTTGCTCCCTGTCAGACCCAGGAGAGAAAAGCCTCCTCATTGACAGGGGTTTCCAGATGTTGACTTGATGATTTCTGGATACCAAGAACATCCAGCTTGTATCTTCTATACTAAGTGTGCTTTCCTGTACAATTCCTCTGCCTACTTGGGGGTCACAATTTTGTTGTTTGATTTTGCAAAAAGTGTCTGCACTGCGATTAGACTTTAATTCTCTTGTTTCATTGAGACCTAAGCAGCAAAGATACTCTCCGGCACTCCAATTAATAATAAGATCAAAAAACTTCTTTGTTGAAAAATAGCCATTAAAACCAGGCTCTGGACAATCCCATTAAAAGACAGCACCTTACGCGTTTCGCACCGAAAGGCGCTTAATCATGGTCCGTCTCATTCATAGTTGAGACCTAAACCAAACTTTCTCTCATTTAATTGGAAAAGGGCAGTTTTTTGCCTCTATTATGTTCCTTCTCTGGATGTTTTTTTTTTTCAATTTCAACTGGGCTATGTTGGTTTTACTGATCTCTTGCTTTCTGGTGACATTTTCAGCAGATGCATTTTTTAGTTAAAAGGTTCTCTAGGCAGACATATCTTAACAAAACATTCTGGGGCAGCTTTGGTTCTGCTTCAAAACGCCTGTATCCCCCATTGCTACATAAGGGAACAGGGGGATATTCAGTTTTCATTGTTAAATTTCTCTTGCTCTACACTGGGGACATAGGCTATACCTAACATATGAATTTTCCCTATCCTGTTAAGGTTTCAGATTTCTATAGCTCTTATAAGAGTATTGTTTGGTTGATTGTTAATTGGTAGAATTTATTTTTTGTGTGTTGATTTTTTTTTAGATCCTATTCAATGTCTAATAGAAGAAGATTTCCCCAAGACTTTCATCTGTGATTTTACTAGCCTTCAGTAATGCATTACAATTGCCCAGTTTGATTAGCTGTGTTCCCATATAGCACCTCCTAATACTAATTTCAAGTTTTTCCATTGTGGATGTAAGGTTTGATGGTCTATAATTCTCAGTTGTGATTTTTATTAACATGTTTGTGTCTAGGTTTATTGCCCAAAACACCACAAGACTGAAGCATTTTGGGATTACCCATGTCCTTAATGCAGCTGAAGGTAATTCTTTCATGCACGTTAACACAAATGCAGCCTTCTATGATGGAACAGGCATTTCATATCTTGGAATCAAAGCCAATGACACTCAACAATTTAATCTCAGTTCTTATTTTGAGGAAGCTGCTGCATTTATCAGCCAGGCACTTTCACAAAAGAATGGTGAGTAATGGTAGCAATTTCTAAAATGTCTACACATTTTACTTGGGAACGTTTACTGATATTACACAGTTAAAGGCATTGTTCATACATTTTTATGTTGTACATAGTGGTAATCAAAGACAATATGGAAAAAGGTCTTTTTTTTTTTTAAGTTAATTTTCTGTTGAAAACCTCCATTTTTACATTTTAAATGGTTTCTGGTCACTTGGGTTATTTAGCCTGGACAAAATAAACTAAAAAATGTTTACAGTCCTTAGATTAATTTATCTAGTTGTTGAGGATCAGCAGTGACCCATCTCTTATTACTACAAGGAGCAATTAGAACCTCAAACTGTTACCCAAAAAAAAAAATCATATTATAATTTGGTTTTTTTATCACATGTTGTACCGTATTTATCCTAAATAACCAAAAAACTAACCACGCTTTCTCATTTCCAGTATACTTCATTAATCAAAAAATTTAAAAAGCAGTGCTAGATTTACATCTCAGGAATTTATAGGCACTGAATGCTTGGCCACACCCACTAACTGGCCACTCCCTTCTCCATAAATAATCACAGATTAAATTATTCAGGAAACGGAAATGCTTTATCTGTGTTAAAGTGCACCTGTCACCTCAAAACTAAAACTAAATTAGGTTCTAGTAATGAAATAAATGTTTTTATAACTATATATATATATATATATATGGGGTTTTTTTGTTGTTTTTTTAAAGTACCTTTATACAGCATTTCTCTCTGTCATCTCTCGGTCATTTCCCTAGTGTTGGGTGGGCGGGGCTAAATGATGATTGACATTACAGCTCCTCCAATGAGATACCTGCTAGATTGTGATTTATGGGATCTGATTGGAGGAGCTATAATGTTAGTCATCATTTAGTCCCACTCAACCCAACTCGGGAAAGAAAAGGCAGGATGACAGGGATGAAGACAGAGAGAAACACTGTATTAAAGGTACATTTTTTAAAATACACATATATTTACAAAAATGTTTATTTCATTAGTACAACCTAAATTAGTATTAAAGTTTTGAGGTGACAAGTGCACTTTAATCCTAATTTCACAAAAAGTGAAATCACAAATGTCAGGTTCAGCTTCTGAATAGTAGATACAATGGCCCTCATTCACCATAGTGCGAAGTGAGCCGTGAAGCGTTCGGCTCACTTCGCTCATGGTGTTATGCGCATGCTGATGTCCTGTGCGCAGACATCAGCATGTGCATTAAAGGGATTCACCTCCCATCAAGAGCACTCAAGTCTCCTCGCCAGGAGGGGAATCCCTTTAATGCGCATGCTGATGTCTGCGCACAGGACATCAGCATGCGCATAATACCATATGTGAAGTGAGCCGAACGCTTCGCGGCTCACTTCGCACTATGGTGAATGAGGGCCAATGTATCTCTCTGATTTGCCTGGCTACATTACTGATTAGGAAAGAAGTATCCTTCTGTCTGAGAAGGACATATGGCTCTTGTCCTATACTGTATAGAAATCTGGTAAAAAAAAAAAAAAAAGTGTCAGTCTTCACTGGACATTTTGATACTGAAATATTTAATATAGTGGAGATTTTCATCAGGGCGATGGCACACTGATAGGGGAATTCATCAACAAAGACTATTTTCAGAGGCCTAGTAACCTATAGCAACCAATCAGAGGTTAGCTTTCATAATTTTGTTTTATGATACCAGTGCTAACATCTGATTGGCTACTATGGGTCACTAGATCTCTATAAGTGATTGCCCTTGCTGGTGATTTCCCTTTGAGTGTTTTGCTGCTTTACAGTAACAAAACAACTCCCCACTGAGAATAGTTTGTATGGCTATCACATTGCTTGAAAATTTGGACAAAGGTGTTTTTTTTAGCCATAATTACCCTTATCCTAATTTTCTTGGTGGTGGACTTGCAGCACAGAAGTTTTTCCAGTGGGAGTTGCAAATAGTGGGCTTTTGCTGGTAAAAATACAGTGGTCCTTTCCTTTTCCCCTGCATTTTGTAGCCCCACCAGTTCAGTTAATACTACACTGCAGTGCTGCTTGCAGTAAACAGAACACATTTATCCATGCAAATAAAGGGAAAGATGGTGTACTTGTTTATTCACATGTGTTCATTTTGTAGACCCTCACTCTGCATTTCCTCATCTAAATTTTGACTCCCATTTCTGTTTTCAGGCCGAGTGCTTGTACATTGTCGTGAAGGCTACAGCCGTTCCCCTACGTTGGTCATAGCTTACCTCATGATGTATCACAAGATGGATGTTAAGACCGCTGTATCCACGGTGCGGCAGAAGAGAGAAATTGGACCGAATGACGGTTTTCTAAAACAGCTTTGCCAACTTAATGGGAAACTATTTAGAGGGGGTGAAGTTAAATATTAACTAGAAACCCTAGCCCAATCTTCCCCTTACCTTTCCTATTACTTACAAAGCAAAGATTCTGCATAGTCACATAAGTAGGTAAAGTGGTAAAAAGACATCTGTCCATCTGAATAATCCTTTCCATGTTGAGAAAAGCAAAGAGAAAACCTGATCAGGTCAGCCGCCAATTTAACTGCACAAGAGGAGAAAGAATAATCATGAACACTGGATTCTTTTAAAGAAGAACTGAAATGATTCTGCAACTAATGTATTAATATACTTACTTGATGCTGCTCTTTTTCTCCTGCTTCATGGATTATCGATCTTCTTTACTTCTGCTTACAGCATCACAGTCCCCCTTCACTTTTTGCTTCCTCTTTTATATTACCGGCGTGAGCAAGTGCAGAAGCGGTATTATGAGCTTATGACCTATTACTGCTTCAGCGCTTGATCACATCAGTGATGTTGAAGTAGAGGCATGAACCTGAAGAGAATTGTGGCACTGGGAGCAGAAGAAAAAAAAAAAAAAAGATTGATAATTCAATCAGAGGAGGCAGTGCAAGAAGAAAAAGCAGCATTGGTAAGTGTATTAGTACGTAAACTGCAGAATCACCCTATGTCTTTAACAAGCACTTTAGTTCCCCTTTAATAATCTTATCTAGAATGTATCTGACCTTCTTTATTTCATTGTAAAAAAAAAAAAACTAACTTTTAAAGTTTCAATAGGTTGCCACATGTCTCTGTAAATATATGTAGATGTTGAGTATCTTTTTTTTCTATTTTATATAACGATTGTCTAGTATTTAACACAGTCACTTACTGAGTTTGATTGTCCATCTTTTAACCTTGTCTTTCTATATGTATTTATTTTATAGGTAGGTGTGATCAGCTGTAACCTATATCCCAGTTCCCAGTCTAACCACTGATTTCTGCCTTGCTAGATTTAGGCTTGCTTCTTATATAGAGGGAAAGATTTCACATTAAGACAAGATTTCCCCTCACGCTAAGCTAAATAACTGTAAGTCGCTTTCTGTTTGTATGGTCTAAACACAGTACTTTACTGGTGTCTACATAATAGCCCACCAGGATGACGGTGTATGGATATGTAACATTCTAAAGCATTATTTGTATTCTTTGACCCTTTTCTTTGTTTTTTATTTGTGTGTATATTTATGATCAATAAAGAGACAGTGTGCTCTAATTTAGTCATAAGCATGGCTATCTCATTTAATTATCACAGTTAAGGACAGAGACCATATGGTGTAAACAATCAAAATGTAGATCTGTAACTTTATTGTGTCATAATACATATTTTAGGAGAGTCGTGCCCTTTATCAAATGTGGCCAAAATTCCCAAAACACAGAATATAAATTTTATCAATCTCCACCCACCAAAAAGTGTAACCAATCATGTTACGACAGAGGTGACTGGCTCCTGGAATTTGTACAAGACCTCCAATCAAGCCACAGTCTAATGTACAGTCCTTGGAGTATAAAACATAGGTCCTTCCCCTTTCCTTAGGCCTACTGAAGGGTAATTGCCCCTCTCATGGTGTATACATACATACTAATTAGGGCAAAATTTATTAAACTTGGAAAGACTGCTCTGGGTCTTTCCGAGTTTACTGAGAGAAATCTTGCATTGTTCTTGTGAGATTTTGAGATCAAGTTTTTTTTATTTATTTTTTTTAAAAAATTCGATGGAAAGGTAGCCATGCTACTAATGTAAAGTATGGCTACCTTTCCATTGAAAACATTTTGAAAATTCAAGATCGAAAAACTCTATCTCGAAATCTCAAAAAATCTCACGAGATTTCACTCGGAAAGACCACTGTCGGTCTTTAATAGATTTCCTAAAAGTACTTTATTTATACTGGTTGACAATTATACCTTTACAATTATATGCTTGAGACTATATCAGTAATAAAAGGCAGCTCATTAAATTCTGCAGAGAAAGAAGAAACACAAAATCATTAAAATGGTTTTATTGACCAGTGGTCATTTCATCCACTTGAATGCAGTGACACTTTGGATGCCCAGTGCAATAGAGGGGTATATCAAAGTAATTATCTACCAAACACTACATTGTGTTATTTCATTTAATAAACCAGTTCTGTGTCCCATACATTAGTTTTACTTACTAACTCAAATATATGTTTTAAAAAAAAAAGTATAGTTTCTCAGATTTGTATAGCTTTTATCCTTAAAAGGACAATAACACCAGTGTTGGACTGGCCAACAAAGCATCAGAGGATCCTCTGGTGGACCCCAGGCCTGGTGCCAAAAAGCATCTGTTTTAACATTTGCAGGTCCCTAGCCACTTTTAAAGGAACAGTCTGGCCGGAAATAAAGTTACAATTCTTACCTGTAAAGAAGTGCTATACAGCACTTCTGTGTTGCATACCCCATCTTCAGAGTTAACTGCGTCCGAATCAGGCGATTCCTCTCAAGAGCTCATTCCACTCCAGCAGCACCCTAAGTGAAGCCCCGCATCGGCATTTCCTAGAAGTCACATGGAGACTTCTTCTCCCACTCTTGATAGCACAGCATAGACAATTGCCTTCAGATGACCCCAAAGATAAAAGTCTAAGGGGTTCAGATTGGGAGACCTTGGTGCCCATTCAACTGGCCTACGATGACCAATCCACTTTCCAGGAAACTGTTCATGTAGGAATGCTTGGACCTGACACCCATAATATGGTGATGCACCATCTTGCTGGAAACTCAGGGAACGTGCCATCTTCAGTGCATAAAGAGGACAACACATCATCATGTAACAATTTCAGATATCCAGTGGAGGTTTCCATTGATGAAGAATGGCCCCACTATCTTTTTACCCCATATACCACACCATACCACCAAGGTCTCCTGATCTGACCCCCTTAGACTTTTATGTTTGGGTTCATCTGAAGGCAATTGTCTATGCTGTAAAGATATGAGATGTGTAGCATCTGAAACATTGAAGATGGCACGTTCTCTGAGTTTACCAGCAAGATGGTACATCACCACATTATGGGTGTCAGGTCCGAACATTCCTACATGAACAGTTTCCTGGAAAGTGGATTGGTCATCATGGGCTAGTTGAATGGCCACCAAGGTCTCCTAATCTGATCCCTATAGACTTTTATCTTTGGGGTCATCTGAAGGCAATTGTCTATTCTGTGCTGGCAAGAGTGGGAGAAGAGGGTTGCATTAACAATACAACACAATGGGCAGGACTTTGAACACATTTTATAAGTGGTCATAAACTTGTAAATAACTCATCAAAGAATAAAGTTACGTTAAAACCAAGCATACCATTGTTTTTCTTGTGAAATTCTCAATAGGTCTGATGTGTTACATGACCCTCCCATTGGGAAGAGGGTCATGTAAAGTTGGATCCAAAATGGCCAACTTCAAAATGGCTGCCATGGTCAACACAAATCTTGGAAAAGTTTCCCCCCTCCCATATACTAATGTGCCACAAACTGCAAATTGATATCACCAACCATTCCCATTTTATTTAGCTCAATCCATATAAATGGCCCACCCTGTACTTCTACAATAACCCATCACATCAAAACTGGAACAAATATACACAATAACCTGTCAACGGTCACGAATTTCCATGCAATCCATTCCAGCTCAACCACATACAAATTAATAAGAGACATATTGAATGCAGTAAAAACAGTGACGTTTTTAGAATATGGTGGTCCACAACAACAGAATCAAACACATCAAAAGTCTGCAAGACTTCATACAGAATAAAACACATTTGTGCCAGCTTATGGAAGAAATATAAAGGCTATGTATGTTCATTTCATGCTTCTCTGGTCACAGAAATATATGGAGAAAATCAGAAACAAGAGAAATTAGAACCAACAGTCAGGTCAGGAACAAAGTACGAGCCACAATATAACAATAGACTGATAAACTGAAATAAAGGCATTACAGACATCCCTCTAGACTACTATTGTCACAGCTCTGCCTGTTTCCATTCTTTATGATTTCCAAAATATTTGTAAATTACAAACTAGAGCATGCCACAGGCAGACATTGTGTGTTTATTGTACAATCCTAATAGACCATCAGTACTGCAAAGTGAAAACATATTTGGATCGACATTCCAGCTGTTCTTAGACTGCATTTATGCCAATGTCTTAATTCAGTTTGTATTGCAGTGTGTTTATTTCCTTGCTGATTTTATACATCTTTGACCTTTAGAATAAACATCCACCCTGTCACTTTTTACAGCATTTTCAGTTTTTGGTGTTAATTTCCTTTTAGCTGAGAGGAATGCATTGAAAGCTATGCTCATGTAGTTCTGAGACAGGCTCAAAAATTTTAATTTTCTTCATTAGATATACCTTACCCCAATCAGATTGATAAGAAAGGGAATACCTGTAGATACATATGAACTGCCCATCCAATATGGGATACCTAAAGAGACTATATATATTTATTTATATACCAGAAACATCCCATTTCTAATAATATATACCAGCAATATCCCATGCTCAGTGATATATACCATCAACACTCAATGACCAGGGATATATACCATCAACATCCAATGCCCAGGGATACATGCATGCAACATCCCATGCGCAGTGATACACACCAGCAATATCTCTTGCCCAGCGATATATACCAGCAGCGCCCCATGCCCAAAGATATATACCAGCAACGTCCCATCCCCAGCGATACATACCAGCAACACCCCATGTCCAGCGATATATATACCAGCAACACCCCATGCCCAGTGATACATACCAGCAACATCCCATGCCCAACGATACATACCAGCAACACCCCTTGCCCAGCGATATATACCAGCAAGACCCCATGCCCAGCAATACATACTGTACCAGCAACGTCCCATCCCCAGCGATATATACCAGTGACGTCCCATGCTCAGCGATACATAACAGCAATATCCCATGCTCAGCAATATATACCAATAACATCCCATCCCCAGCGATATATACCAGCAATATCCTATGCCTAGCGATATATACCAGCAACATCCCATCCCCAGCGATATATACCAGTAACATCCCATCCCCAGCGATATATACCAGCAACATCCCATCCTCAGCGATACATACTAGCAATATCCCATGCTCAGCTATATATACCAGCAATATCCCATGCCCAGCGATATATACCAGTAACATCCCATCCCCAGCGATATATACCAGCAATATCCCATGCCCAGAGATATATACCAGCAATATCCCATGCCCAGCGATATATATACCAGCAATATCCCATGCCTGGTGATACATAACAGTAATGTCCCATGCCCATTCTCATAAAAATAATATATTAGAAACCAGTTTGTCTTGGTATAAATGATTAAATATCACAAAACAACTTTGAATCTTTTTTTGAAAATGACTAATCCAGACAATTTGCCTATTTGAACACCAATAAATTCTTAGCGCTTAAATCTGTGAATAAACTTGTTTTTTCAGTATAGAATTGTAGTTTTTCGAATCAACCACTAGATGTCATAATAATGACATGTTTGTTGTAAGAGGTAAAGAAATTCCAAGTTTGTAAATGCAGACAAGCTGATATGTTACACTAGGATTTCTTACAATCTGCTTGTCTTTCATTGATGCTTTAGATTAGAACATCTAATCAAACAAGCCATCATTCTGTGCCTGGCTAGGTTACTAGGCTACTTACCTCTTTCCGAAAAGAGGTAAGTATTACACCTGGTGAAAAAATAAAGGTCTAGTAACAATAGCAGTAACATGTTTCTGTAAAACAGTATATTACCCCCACCATATGTTAATAACTATGCCCCACTAGTCTGTCTGCACTTCCAAAGTCAATAAGAATGTTTTATTTTTCTTAAATTAGGGAAATTAGAGCCATTTCACACATAGCAAGTCATCAGAGCTGCTTCACACTAGTGACTAGTCCCTATTGATTTGGCTTTTACTGCTGCAGTTGGGATTGAAAACAGGACATGAGACACTTTACCACCACAAAATGTCTGCTGACATACTTCCTAGCAGTACCATCATTATTTTAGTCCAATCGGTAGGGACCAGTGTAAGGCCTTTTCCCACACATGGATTGGAAAATGCCAAATGTAACACAACTTTAATAATTTCACTCTGTCAACAGGGCCAGTTTTACAAAAATTGTCCAGGGCCCCTAATACCTGTGGGGGGTGCTGATGTAAACAGGTCCAGGCTGTTTATTTACTCTCTCTGCTTGATACCAGCCTGGCAAACATGCCAGCTTATGGGGTCCCACTCTGTCTAAAACTGTCCTGGTGTGTGGATCTGCCCAGCCATGAAAATTCACTTTGTGAAATTAAATTGAAAGTAATGGATCTCAGACTTGACTGCCCATGTCATTTCTTTGTACAGCAGATCAAAGATGTGTATAATCAGTAAACTGTAAGTACCCATAGACTAATACAAATCAGATCTCAGACTTCAAAGGGAACACCTATAAGTGCTGCTTAGGAATAACTGCTGTGTCAATACAGCAGAGAAATGTTCCTTATTTGATGTTACAGGTTCTTTTACGTGGGTAAAAACGTGGATGTGTGAGAGAGAGTGTTTACAGGAGAAAGAGGGCACCAAGCCTTTTATACGCTGTACTGTGTATATCCATGATATTAGGGCCAGCATTAAAGAGTGTCAAACTGGCCAATTGCGCTGGAGGAGAATAGATCTTTCTAATGCTGTGGGGGCTCCCTTAGAGTCGGGGGTGGCAATTCTGGGGGGGAGGGGGGTCAATTTGCCCAGGATCCTGGTTTCTCTAAAACCAGCCCTGCCTGATATCTCAGTAAATCATTGGTGTGATTCCAAAACTGACCCACTATAGGATCTGCTGCAAAATCTGCCCTGGGGCCCCATTAAACTGTATAAACTGTCCCACAATACCACTTTCTACAATCTAAAAAAATAAATTTAAAGGATAACATCCCCTTGAAAATAATTCATAGGTCGCCTTTCTCTTTAATAAATTAAATCTAGGAAACGCCTGCATAAGCAGCTTTAATTCATAAACTGGGTCAGCTCATTTCTTACATTTAATACAAACAACTTGCTATATAAGTATTCATTTGTGCGAAACAGATTTTGTTTCATTATAACATTCAATGACCCATTGTATTCCTTTGTTGTGTTTTGTTATCAGTGTTTGTTCTCGGTTGTTATAGATAATGAGGAGTACAGAACTATGTCCCTGAACTGTTTAAAATGACAAGCTCTGTCATCTTCTCTGCCTCAAGGAAAAATAGAACTGTGGAAAATGATGGCGAACAAAGGGGTATATTTGTCAAAGTGTGATTTCCCCTCCCGAAGTGAATTCACCACACTATGTAACAATTCTCCTGTATTTTACCAAAGCATATTTATTTTCTCTAGACTTCATTACAATAGCTCAGGCTGGCAATTGATTGCCAAACTTGCCACATTTTCTAAGCCCTTTGAGTGAAATTTTACTAGAGTAATAACAGAAGCCCTGGCTAAACCCCCTAGTTTGCTACTTTTGTTGGACGAAGGCAAATTGGCAAATTCATGCCAGTATGTCTTGGATGAATTTGCAAATGATGAATACCCCAAACGTTGTGGCATCTGTTGCAAATAGACATAAACAGCCTTACTGACTAAAGGACAAATTCACCTGTTGAAATCACTTCGCTATAATTTAAGTCACTAAGCCAAAATCACAAAGTCATTTCTCCTTATTCACGAAGCTGCGGTTAGATTTGTTGAAAAAGCTGACAGCAACTGACACTGTCAGATGCATTGGGTGGCATAGAAGTAGAGTGTGAAATCTTACAAATTGATGTGAATTCACCCAGTGAAGTGCAATGACATAATCTTCACCATATCCCACTAACTGTCTATACTGTAAGTGATTAATACATCTATTTCTATCTCACCTTGTCCCAGTTCATCCTCACAATGTCCCATTAACTGTATATAAGTGAATATTACATCCCTTTCTATGTCTCCCTGTCCCTAGTTCATCCTCACAATGTCCCACTAACTGTATATAAGTGAATATTACATCCCTTTCTATGTCTCCCTGTCCCTAGTTCATCCTCACAATGTGCCACTAACTGTATATACTGTAAGTGATTAATGCATCTATTTCTATCTCACCTTGTCCCAGTTCATCCTCACAATGTCCCACTAACTGTATATAAGTGGATATTACATCCCTTTCTATG
>WMED01008423.1:0-16936 GCA_019650415.1 Pipa parva | reverse complement strand
GCTTTACAACAGGGGGGCAGTTGCCCCCCCTTGCCCCCCTGTAGATCCGCCCCTGTATGGAACTATACACCCACCAAACTAGCATCTGAGTATTGCAAGGCTGTCATTGCAAAATTCTTCCAAGGTCATGAGGACCATGTTGGAGTTTTGGTTACACAACTAGGGTAATCCTCCTCCCATTTCTCCAAAACATGCCCATTAGGTAACTTCAAATAAAGGGTAAATGTAAACTAGCCACATTCTTATGGCTGCCAGATCCCTCTTGGATGCTGCTTTGAAACATACACTCCCACAAAAGATTCAGCCTAGTACATAAAGTATCCTGGATCAAAACTGTACAATTACTGCAACTATTCCATTCTACAGTAGTTACAGTGTGGAAATGACAAGAAGTAAAATATAAAGTCAATGGTAGATAAGCTGGGACACAACACCTGTTTGCTCCATGGCTCCCAGCTAAGAAAAAAAAAATTTTTACAGTTTTTTGACTATATTCTATACCAGTGGTTCTTAACCGGGATTCGGTGAGTCAGTCTCTGGGGTTCGGCGGAGCCTCCACCACGGAGATCAAGACATGGAGGTCAAGTGATTTATCACTAAAGAAGGATTCGGTGAATGTGCATATGAAACTGGTGGGTTTGGTACCTCAAACAAGGTTAAGAACCACTGTTCTATACCATTCTACCTCCTCTGTGACCAAGCCCTCTTCATTTATCCTTAAGCAGCTATTTATTCCTTTTAATAGCACTTATAGGATAATAAATTGACACTTTGTGCGAAATTTATTAAAATCGAAAATATCAATATCGTGATATTTTCGCGATATTGGTAACGAATTTTACCAATGTTGGGTTATCGATATTATTGATATCGCAATTTGCCGATATCGCAAAAATATTGCAATACCAAATTTTTCCGATATGGATTTTTCCATAGCAATGAATAGACTATCAGATTTCGATTGAATTTCGATATCGCGATATCGGTAATATCGTTATCACGATATCGGTAATATGATATAAAAAACGGCCGATATCGTAATATCAATATCGCGATATCGGTAAAAATTGGCCGATATTGCGATATTGATATTTTCGATTTTATTAAATTTCACCCACTTATGTCAGTGATCCCCAACCTTTTCTGGTTGAGGGATCAGTTCCAGGGACCTCCATCCTCTTGTTTCAATCATGGCCTGGTACTTAGAGTGATGTATCTTCATGATTGTATACTTGCAATTAACTTTATTTGTACTATGTTAAGCACTCTCCTATAGTAAGAAAGATGAGTACTGTAGTATAATATGATACTTTATATGGACTAACAGTAAATAGTTTAAGACAAGCTTTTGAGAGATAATCCCTCTTCCTCAGGTTGAAGCAAGTCTCTTGAAAGCTTGTACTTTTACTGTTAGTCCATATAAATTATCATATTATACTACAGTACTCATCTTTCTTACTATTCAACCGGACTAATACGGTGTAAACCATTTTTAAGCACTCTCCTATATCTGTATTATGATTATATTGTTGAATTATACCGCACTGCAAAATTTACTGGCGAATTATAAATAAAAATATATATACATACAACAGAAATTCTGTAACAAATGTAGGACTGGACCTGTGCAAAAACATCGAATTGTTTTCTCTGGAACATGACAAAGCGCATAATTCAAAAATGTTAATACAACTACCATAGAAGAGGAGAGGAGATGGACCTACCAAGTAGATCCAACTAAGCTGAAAATGGATAATACGCCTTACTAATAAATTTGAATGCTGCATGAATGACTAATCTTGCAATAAACACCTGATGTTATATACAGTATATTTCATTGAAAGATAATACATTTATTCTGTTAAAAGCACATATGTTGGTTATATGTAAAAAAAAAAAAAGAAAAAGAGTATCTTCATTATTTAAACACTACCCAGGGCTGATTAGGAGTTAAAACATTTTTGCCAATAAGATATTTTAGCAAGCACATAGCAAAACTGTGAAAACTGCTCTTATAAAACACAAGATCCATAAATACTCTTTATAAAGGGTTATAATCTTTACCAAATCAGCAACAAATTGCAGCATTAAAAGAAAAAAAAAGCCATTTTATTATTTCATATGTATGTGACCACTTTGTGCATTGTCACAAGCTGTAAACCTCAATAAAGGATGCACACAGGGCTGGTTCTACCGATGGGTGAGGTGGGCGATGGCCCAGGGCGCAATCTATTTGAGGGGTGCTGTTGCCCACATCGCCCATCGCTAAACTTGACCTCCCTGCCATGCGACACCCCTTCCCCTTGCCTTGCGCCCCCCACTCACCTCCAACAGCGTTCCAGTGACGCACCTCCTTTGATGAGGTAAGTTGAATGCGACAGTCTTTGTCTGCTTCGGGTCTTGTCGGCTGTATTTGGCAGCTGCCGGCAAGACCCGAACATCTAAAGAGTGCCATCACATTCAACTTACCTCATTAGAGGTGAGTTGCTGGAACGATGTTGGAGGTGAGTGGGGGGGGGGGGGTGTGGGGCAAAGGGGGGGGGCGTGGGGCAAATGGGGGGGGGGGGCAGAGGAGGTGTCGCGGGGCAGGGGGAGGAGGGCGCGGGGAGGGAAGCCCAGGGCACCAATTTATGCACCACTACTTGGAGTGACTGCATAAACCATGGCGCCAATGAAGTAACAAGAAGCATGGGGCCCTGGTGGAAAATCTGGAACTAAACCCACTTCCCTTTCTGCCTAAATACCCTGTCCCCCAATGATCACCTTTTTTTAATACTACATCCTCTGCTAGGTGATACACTTTAGTCTGTGCAATTGTTTTAGCCTAGTGAGCCTCCTCATATACAACATCCCTCTAATTATGTCCCTGTGGGTATTATATTTTATGGTTTACAGTAAAGAGTTAAGGTTGTAAGGTTGTGGGTTTTTTTTTTTTTATGAGATAACACAAACTAAGATAACATGTATAGGGGTTGCACATAGCGGTCATTGATTTCAGTAGCTATGTGTAAACTGTGACAAAAGGCCAGGTGGAGCATTATCCTAAAAGGAAAAGTACCCTATTTATAATAAAGCTTTAGATAACATTTTTTTCTATTAAGACTAATATATTAGTCATATTGTATAGTACAGGGGTAGGCAACCTTTACTATCAAAAGAGCCATTTTGCCCCTCTTCCACTAAAGAAAAATAGTCTTGTGCCCAAACATAACACAGCTTATACTCAGTGAGTGTAAGCTGTAAGTATATGCTGTCTCCTGGCAATCTCCTCTTGGATGGCCAAGCGCCAGCTCAAATTAAATCTCACTAAAATGGAATTGATTATTTTTCCACCCAAATCTGGACCCGCTCCTACCTTTTCCATTCTAGTGGATGGTGCAATCATCAACCCAGTAAACTCTGTACATTGTCTCGGAATGACTTTTGACTCGGCTCTTTCCTTCTCTAAACACATCTCTACCACTGCTAAAACCTGATGATTTTTCCTTCACAACATTGCCAAGATCTGCCCCTTTTTTCTCACTCCACTGCTAATACCCTCATGCATGTTCTCGTCCTATCCCGCTTGGACTACTACAATGTTCTTCTATCTGGCCTTCCAGCTTTCCAACCCTCCCTGCTCCAGTCTATTCTAAATTCTGCTACCAGAATTCCCACCCTCTCTCCCCAGAAGGGACAGCCTTTCTCCCAGTCTTTCTCTTCTCCTTGGCTCCCCGTAAGCAAACGAATCCTTTTGACATTTAAGGCACTTCACTTTGTTGCCCCTCCCTACATTTCCTCACTCGTATGTGTGTACATACCTCAATGTCAACTGCGCTCCTCCCTAAGCAACCAGCTTTGCATGCCACACACCAATAGTGCCCTTTTTTGTCTTAAACCCTTTTCTATTTCTGCCCCATACTTATGGAATTCTATATCCCTTTATCTTTGCCAGGAACATTCCCTCTGAACTTTTAAAACCAAACTGAGATCCTTCCTTATGAAGCACTAGTACTATTTATATGTATTATATTTTATTTTTTCCTTTGTTATTTATGCTTATTATATGTATTTATTGACCAGTGTTTCAGCACATTGTTACAGCTCTTAATTACCTCTTATGGAGCACTAGCACTATTTTATGGCTATATTTTATTTTATCCTAAATTAGTTATTTATGCTTAGTATATATATTTATTGAACAGTGTTTCAGCACATTGTTACAGCTCTTATTACGGCTCTATCTCTGTATGTAATGTCTTCCTCCCATTTAGATTGTAAGCTCTATGGGGAAGGGACATCCAACCTCTTGTGTCAACCACAACCTGGCACTTAAAGTGTTGTATCCTTGTGATATTGTACTTGTATTGTATAATGCACTTTTCCCATGTCTGTACTATATTTGTATTTCTGAATTCTACAGCGCTGCGTAAATTTGTGGCGCTTTATAAATAAAATTATATATACATACATACTGCCTACTCTACCCAATTTCCCCCTTCAGAAACAAATCTTCCACTTCCCCAATACAATCGCTACTTGTATAGCAATCACATTGCTGTGGGAAGGGAGTGAGGGGGGCATTTTCTTAAGCGCTATGCTGCAGCGTGATTGGCCCACACATGCAGTGAAATTAACGTCTTCCCTAACAGCCTTAATTCCCAACAGAGCCGCAACAAAGAGGCTGAAAAACCGCATTCGGAGCCGCAGATTGCGGACCCCTGATATAGTGTGTATACAACAATTTCTTTCTCTAGATTTTTCATTCTACTCGTATCCCTGGGGACATAGTAAAGAGGTTACATTTCTCTATTTAAATTCATTTAGAATGTCCCATCCCAGGTAAGAAAATATAAAAGTGACCATTCATTTGTATGAAATAATGCAATATGCACACCATGAACCAAGTACAAACAGCGGATTCCCATAGCAAATCCGCAACAATTCCCCCATTGTAAAATCGCGACAATTTTTTAATGTTAAGATTGAGACAATTTTCCCATAATAAAGTCATGACTGCGATAATATTGTAATTATAAAGACGCGACTGCGACAGTAGCAGCCTATTGCGACTGTCTTTATGTCCCCCACCTTTATGTTCCCACCTATACGCAACAATTCGGACTTTAGTGACTAACCCCCTAAGACTTTGCAAATGAATACAGATATATTGCGGGTAGCCCTGGTAAGTCATAAGGTTATTGTTTGCATGTTTTCATTGCCTCAACAGGACTGAGAAGAGTCCGAGAAATTGTACATATAGTTACCAGAGTACAGCACCGGATCCTACTATATGTGCTGGAGCTCTAATAAGAACAGGTATAGTATCTCCGGTGCGAGCGCGACGCCCGTAAGTGAAATCCTAGCATCCAGCAAAGCGGCACCGCGTCTCTGGAAAGAAACGGTTGCTACGGGCAACCCGTATCCCAACAAGGTCGATCCCATAAACAGCCAATAGAATCACCGATAGGTGCGTGTACTTTCTTTAGAGGGCTTTACCACATGATTGACAGGCCAATCGACCAATAGTAGCGTCAGACTTTGACTGGGATGCTGCTGTCGGTGACAATGCTTTGATGACATGCATGACAGTAGTCAGACCACGTGATAAATGTCCCGGCTGCTGGGGATGCGTTGTGTGTGGTGCTCAGAGAAGGGATAGGGAGGACAAGGTAAGACTGAAGAGCAAAGAGCGTGTCCTGCTTGGTGCTCCCTAACCACTATACTAGAGCCCGAGGTTAGTGGAGTGTATTCCCAGCGCTGCCCTCTGTAAGTATAGGAATAATAATGAACGTATGTATACGCCTGTAATGTGCGGGTACAGTAGGCAGCTGTCACACACACACACACAGACAGTGTAGGCAGGGGCTGCTCTGCGTTCTCTTGATAGGAAGGATCTATTAATATTGTGCCCCATGCACTAATACATCAGCTGGTGAGAAACGGGAATACTGATATCTGGGTAAATGCAGAGTGATGTATCTGCTGCACACATGGCTGGCTGGTACCCTGCACCTACTGCTTGTCGCATTGAAATCTGCACCCAGTTACATTACACACTGGACGTCACACCAGCTCTCCTTCCTCTGTGCATCGGATGTGTAGCTTGGCATGGGGTGAGGGGTAGCAGGCTGAGCCTTATAGTATACTGTATGAGCAATAGGGATGGCTTGGAGTGGAAGTGATGGCACTGATTGGCACTAAGGCAGAGGCTTAGTTTATACTTAATTCCAACCCCTTCTTAGTACACCTACATATTATTTACTGCTGCTGCTCTGCGCCCTACTATACCATAGGCTCTTGCAGAAAGTTGAAGCAACCAGTTCAGCATATGGCGGGGGATGGAGTGTGGAGGATATTATTTTTGGGACAGTCAGTCTGAATGGCATCAGTATTTCCCTGTGATCTGTTACAGCCTTGAATGTCATTATTATCTAAAGACTGAGGCAGTGTTGTAGGGTTTGTTACATGAAGTGGTAATTGCTATTGTAATCCTTTGCCTCATGATGTGGTTGGTTCAGCCCAGATATCTCTTGTTCATTTTATAAAGTACAAAAAGAGAGGAATGTTGGCAGGGAAAGTAGCCCTAAGAAATAGCGTATCTGTATGAACAGATGTTGGTAAAAAGCAGTGATGGAAGGAGGCATGGGTGATGTTGATACACTGCTCCTCTCCTGTACCATATGCAGGTAAGCAGTCCAGTATATTTAAATTGGGAATGAAATTGTGAGTAACAGGAGATCCACCTTTAATTCTGCTTAGTTTCTGGTCTGATTAAATAACTCAAAACAGTTTAGCAACTGAAACAGCAATCCTTTGAATGTTGGGGAAAAAATAAAACATTTGAAGAGTCAGGGTTTAATAATGTATTGTTTTAACTACAACCTAAAATTTAGATCGGTGGTCTACAAGGAACAGTTTTTTGCCTTTTTGACCTGAAAGGTTTATGCTGAGACTGTCCAACTGGAGGCCCAGATACCAAATATTGCCGTCCATTCTCTTTGGACCTAGAACTATCTCACTGTTCTCTACACTTTTTATGTATGATTTAGGATCTGGAGTAATCATGTGATTATCAGTTAATCATCTCTCTATATGGAAGAAGTGTGACAATACTGGCCATTGCCAATAAATCCACAGTTATATTACAATCATAGTTGGAAGAAAATGAACAGCACTATACTCACCTAAGCTAGGCACAGTGCACTGTATTCTGGATGAAAGAATTGCTAAATTTTTGGTTCATTATACATTAAAACTGATTAGATTATACTCCAAACATATGTATTAAGCGTTTAAAGGTTGTTTTGTCTATATCATGATATGCCTTATGCATTTACTTATAGTGCCTCATCAATGATTTTTATTTACAGGGTGCATCTGTCAGTTAAAATAAACAGACAGTAAGTAGCTGAACAGGTATGTATAGTAACATATTTATACCAACATAGTACACTAGTTGTTCTAGCGTTATTGTGAAAACAGTACATATGTTTCATTGCAAGCATTATTTCATGAGGGGGGATAGGTGCTTAGTTTTATAGAGTAACATTTTAATTTTTACAAGTGAATACAGTAAAATTGGCAGGTGTTCCTGTATTTATTCTTTACATTTCATTCTGTGTGTGCAAGCAGGAACACCGCAGTGGAGAGAACATGGGACATGCTGTAAGAATGCAGTCCCTGTCTCATAGGTGGAAACACATTACAGTGCAGTCTCAGTTGTGCAGGTGCTAACATCATTGTGCATTTGAAATATTACATGGTACATTGACAGCATGCAGATATCACATTGGTACACTACCTGTGTGTAGGTGTGAATATCATATGTTACACAACTTGCAATCTGATGTAGATATAACATGGTGCACTGCCTGCATGCAGGTGCAAATATCTCACTGCCTGTGAATAGGTGTGAATATCATATGTTACACTACATGCAATCTGTTGCAAATATCACATGATGCACTGCCTGTAAGCAGTTGTGAATATCATATGGTACGCTGCCTGTGATTAGGTGCAAATATTACATGGTACATTTTCTGATGTATGGTACTTTGTCTGCTGTGTGTGAATCTGGTACTTTGTCTGCTGTGTGTGAATCTGAAACTCTGCCTTGCACTATTGATCCTTAAACAAGTTGCATTTGGAAACATCCTCAAAAATATTCCCAACTAATAACTTTTAGAACCTTTGAACCTTTTTAACAAAGGGAACAGTTTTGGGTAAATTTACTTACACAGTGTTCCTACAGGTTTCACTAAACTGCTTGTATTGCAAAATATTCAAAAGTAAATAAACGTATTTGATGTTTGCCTTTAGCATAATTTGCTGTTATCTTTGTGCAGCAGTTTTGTAATATGTTTTGAGCAATGAAAGGGATTTCTGACATTAGAAGTTCTCAAGGACAAATGTTTAGATTGTTTGACTGTTTAGTACAATCGTTTAAATACCCAGGGTCATCATAGTGGAATGTCTAGAACATTTCATTTAATTTACAAGTAGACAATACTGTTTTTGTTGATTTGGCCACCATGTTAATCAAAGCATAACCAGAGTGCATTTATAATAATAGTGGAGTGATTGTTCCTTCCATGGATAATTGGTAGTAGTAAGCTTAATAACACAGGAGAATAGTTCAGAGTTGAAATAACTCTGCAGAAGTTGAAATTAGCAGAAATAAATAAGTCAGTGCTAAGCAGACAACAGCTGTTTTATCTGAATTCAAGGAAAGATGCTGGCAGCATTCTTACACAAGCCTAGAAATGATCTGTGAATGAACAGCAATAAATAGACCTACTGTATTATATACTCATCTTCACATAGAGATTCACCAATCTTATCAAAAATACATCTGATCTGCATAAGCAGTTTAAAGCTCTCTCCTTTGGACTCACCTCTACTTGTTAAGTATTAGCTGTAGTCATATCAGTCTTTACACAGCAGGCATTTCACCAGGGTTCCCATCAGAAATCACAGGCACACCAGAGTATGCCACCAATTTGGGCATCTACAATAGTTGTGAACTCACAGAGCACAAGTACATTTGGATGGATGAATTCTCACCTTTATTAATAAGCCTCCATTGTTTTTTTATGTAATATTAGAAAATACATATCTGTGAAGCCCCAGAAAGCCCATTTTATAAAATATGCAGCAAATAGCTAAGAGTGATTACAAAGACCACTAAAAATCTGTAATTTAACTATTAAGATGATTTTTTTTAATGTATTGCATAAAAATAACTGCCACGAACCCAATTCAAATACAACAGACAACACAAATACATTAGATTATCTTAAAGAAGAACTAAAGCTAACAAATAAAAAGACATATTAAATGCATACCTCATCGTAAGTTTAATCATTGCAATCACAGCTTGAACTGTGCTGTATTTTCACTGCACAGAGACAGACTTCTCACCGCACTTCACACACAAGATTCTGAGTTGTTTGAGGTAAGTTTTGATACCAGGCTCAGTCATAAAACTGTTCCAGATGTGGATACTGTTAGGAGTTCAACGGTTGATGCTGTTAAAGGCACATAAGATGCTCTGTTTATGCATATATTCTGCCAGTCTCATTTTAGGGCCTCGGTATTAGAATTTGAATCTGTTGCTATGTTAGTCTAGAGAGGCAGTCCCCAGCAAGCAGATATTGTAAGATTTACAGAGGCCATATGAGAAGGCATGTCTTGATTGTCAGTGCAGAATATTAAAGGAGAACTACATTACCTATAGTAAGTCACAATTATAGCATTTTCAGCATCTGTCTATTAGCCTTCATAATTCATAGTGCAGTGTTCCTTTAAAGCTCTAAGTCCCAGTGTGATGTGAATAATGTTGCACTGTAACACCCCTACAAACATACATGTGGTTCATATTAAAGTAGAAAACGGGTATTTTTAAAGCACAAATATAATATAAGAACTGGAGCAGCACTAGTGTGATTCTGTTGAGGTCTTTTGCTAAGAGGGTTATTTTTTTTTGATGAAATGTTAAAATCCCTGTCAACTCTTCAAAGTATTCTTTTAGGTGTCTGCATTAAGAGCAGTGGCACACAAAGCATTTTCATGCAGTTTTTTTTTTATGCGCAAAGTCTCTAGACAGTTTAGAAGTGGTCACCATTGAGATGTGTTTGTTGTGATTTTGGTGTCAAAATACCTTGTAAAGTCTGATGACTAAAGAGATTCCTTGACCTAGAATTAAAAATGTATAATCTGTTCAGTTACACTCATCAGCATGCAATTAGCAAGGTTCCACTTTGGCTTTAAATGGCTAAGCTTTGCAGCATGTGGCTGTTGTGTCTTGATTATTTGCTTAGGTATAATACTAATATCTTTTTCTCTACAGCAGTCATGGAAAGCCCAGAAATAATAATAAAAACTGCCTCTTCTGTGGAAGAGCATAATAATAGCCCATACAACTGTAAACAGTGCCCTATGACTGAGGAACTCCTCATGGAAGATCAACTACAGAGAAAACTCAAATTTTTTTTCATGAATCCATGTGAGAAATTCCGTGCCCGTGGCCGCAAGCCATGGAAACTTTCAATTCAGATTTTGAAAATTGCAATGGTGACAATCCAAGTAAGTTCAGTTTCCTACAGGTTTGTACAAAGTAATCAACTGTACACATGTGTAGAACTAAGTAGAAATACAACTTTCTTTGAATTTCCCAACTTCACAATTAATTAAGACTAACAGTATTTTATTACATTTCAGTCTGTTTAATTATTTTATCTAAATGTTAATAAATTATTATGGGGCTTATTCATAATAGTCCAAACAGTTGCCTACAGGTCCGAATTTACATACATTTCACTCTCCCAACTCTGCTTACTCATCAGACTTTGGGGGTTATTCACTAAAGTCAGAATTGTTGCGTATAGGTGCGAATTCGCCAGATAAGGACAGTCACAATAGACTGCTACTGTCACAGTCGCTTCTTTATAATGAGAACATTGTCGCAGTCGCAGACTTTATTGTGGGAAAATTGTTGCAATCTTAACTTAAAAAAATTGTTGCAACTTTACAATGGGGAAATTGTTATCAATATACTATGGGAATCTGCTGTTTGTGAATTCAACAGTCGAATTAGCAATTTAGTGAATAACCCCTTTGTGGTGTTGCAAATTTGTGTCCAATTCTTCACCTTACTATAATTGCAGAATTACGGAGCTCTTAGCATTTCTTTCTCCTGTGACTTTCACCTATTCACTAAACCTCAGAGTGTGCCAAATTCGGCAAGGCATACTTCTCCAAATTCAAGGTCTTTACTTTGCCAGATCAAAGTTGCAAAGTGAGGGGGTTAGTGGCAAGGATCCTAAGGCAATTGTAAACTCAAAAGACAGGGAATAAACAACTACCAAATGACAACATGAAGTAGGAATATGGTGACATACAAAGGGATGTAATATTCACTTGATGCAGTTACAGTGATATTTCAAAGATGACAAATTCGCATGACCAAGTCCTACTTTGTATAAAATAGCATTCATTGCCTTTTTGCTTCTTCCCCAGGGGAATACACTGCTCAATAAGCAAATTATTTTCTGTTGGAGTTAAATGACCCAAAGTGACACAAATTCACTTTGACTATCAAATTTGCACTTTAGTAAATAATCCCTAAAAATTGTCTTTACAAAAGATAGTATTTTATTTTACTTTGTACATTGGTACATAACTGTATTTATTTTTATGTTTCAAACAATCAGTAACGTTTTGATTTAATTTTTTTTTTTTTTTTAATGAAAAACTGAAGTCACTATCATGTGTTGTTCAATTTTAGCTGGTCTTCTCAATATTGGAGCAGTCCATGTGATTTGCCTTGGGCAAGGTTTGTAGCCAGCAGTGCCTCCAAATCTGCAGCCAAAGTTAGACCATGGCTGTATTTCATTCCTTTTTTATTCCAATCAGAAGCACTCAGGGGGTTATTCTCTAAAGTCCGAATTGTTGCGTAAAGGTGTGAATTCGTCAGCTAAAGACAGTCGCAAGAGACTACTGTTGTTGTAGTCATATCTTTATAATGAGAATACTGTCACAGATGTGACTTTACTATGGAATATTGTCACAGCTGCAACTTTAAAAATTTTAACAGACGCGACTTTACATTGGCAGAATTGTCACAGTCACGGATTTGCTATGGGAATCCACTGTTTGAGAAATAAACAGTTGAATTTGGACTATAAAGAATAACCCCTTCAGCTCGAACAGCCTAGAGAATCGGAAATATAGTGATGTTAAAGGTAACACCCTTCCACTCACTGAGGGGGTTATTCACTAAGGTGCGAATTCGACTGTCAAATTCGCAAACAGCGGATTCCCATAGCAAATCTGCTACAATTTCCCCATTGTAAAGTCACGACAATTTCCCCATTGTAAAGTCGCGACAATTTTCCTATAAAACAATATTCTTATTATAAAGACGCGACTGCGATAGTAGCAGCCTATTGCAACTGTCTTTATCTGGCGAATTCGCACCTATACGCAACAATTCAGGCTTTAGTGAATAACCCCCTACTAACTTATTGTTGTGCTACTAGTTAGGAAAATAGAAGGTAAAAAGCAGTAGTTTCTTTTTAGATTATACTTATTTTATGCTTGTGGGAGGAGCATACTTACTGGTACTTGTATAGTTAACTCCACTGATAAAAAGTCTAAAATTACTCTAGCAGAGCTGCAGCTTTAAGGGAAAATACTTAAAAATAATACATCTTCTTTAATGATAAGACATTTAAAGGAGAATAAAGTCCCATTTTATTTATACATAAAAAACACATAGGTGTACGTTATCCTTTATCTACACTGTATTGTTTATAATATATGATGCTGCTTGCTTGCCAAAATAAAATGAAAAAGGTGTACATTTCAGAAAATGAGTGTCCCAGTAGCTAAATGAAGTTTTGGAAAATAAATGCTTGCTGGGGTACATCAAATATTAATTTCTGAAATTCAATCATGCAAGGGGCATACTTATTAAAGATCAGATATGGCAATGTTCAGTTATCCCTACAGTTTTACAATAGGCTGGCTTGACATTTAGAATGCCCTCCAATTTGTTAGTATTGGGCTTACCTTGTTCTCAATCTTTTATTTTGCCCACATTTGCTCATGTTTATGCTGCACTCAGCCTACCACCTCAGCTCACACATATGTGAGCTGCAATTAGGGCAAGAAACAGAGGGTGGTCCTAAGCCCCTTGAACCAACTGTTCCCAGATCCATCTACAGTACCAAAAAAAAGGCCTTATACAGCCACAACATAAGTCTAGTAGCAATTATTTGAAGGGGAAATTTCATTTGACATAATCTGGCTGGCATTTAGGGTGCATAATCTGGCTGGCATTTAGGATGCCCGTCAGCCTGTTGCTGTAGTTACCCTTTAAATTAGCCCCAGTGAAACCAGGAAAAATAAACTGTCTTGTGTCAAGGCAGAAATGATCTGAACTGTAAGTATTGTGGCAAATATAGGAATAGTGATAACATGTTATAGCCATTTCAGAAATATGCCCCAAAGTATATTGTTTTCATAATTCATCATATATCATGATAGTTTCCAAAAAAAAAGTTTTTGTAGTAGAATAAATTACTAATAGTTAAACTGCTGTGTTTGATTATACTGTATGCATGTTTTTTTTCTAGTTAGTTTTATTTGGACTCAGTAATGAAATGGTAGTTACCTTTAAAGAAGAAAATACAGTTGCATTTAAGCATCTGTTTCTGAAGGGATACGTGGATGGGCACGATGAAACCTACGCCATCTATCGCCAAGAAGAATTTCATGCCCATATTAATTTTACAATTAAAAGGGTAAGAAAGTGAAATGATTTCAAAACATAGTTGACTAGATCTGACTGTCTCCATACAAATGCTTCCCATTGTTTTCTGTGGCACTCACACTCGTGTTTATTAAAGTGACAATTGTCCTGTAGATGTGTGAATTTGTGACTTTTGTCGCTTCTTAAACTTCTCAAATTTAGGAAAGATTGACATTTTCTGTAACATGACAACTTTACTCACAGTTTGCAACATTACACCAATGGAATATTTACATAACACTTCACATTTTTTTCAATGTGAATTCAATGACATTTACAGTATTCATCATATGTCCAAGTGAAGATTTAACCAAGGTGTGCTGGCATATGTCAGTTTGACTTCACTAGATGAAATTGACTAATTTGCTACAATACTCCACCTCTACTATTGGTCTGACTACAGTCAGGAAGCAGTGTGACAATTCGGTCCCTTAATATGCTGATTAATGAATATGCACAGTTGATTTTTCTGCAAACAGGTGTATGCTTTGTGATCTGTATATGTGTAATCATCTGAGATATTTAATGCATCTGAAAATAAACATTGGCCACTTCTGAATGTGAGCAGTAGTTTATACATTTTACTGGAGAAGCTTTTGGTGTAACTTTCTGTATGGAAAGCTGATTTCATCAATTTTTACAGTTGCTACAGTAGGTAAATGGACAGTGACTGACAGAAGCATTGGCGATATTAACCTAAAATCAAAGCTGAATTCAAATGAGCTGCATGTTTTTAAATGCAGTGGTTATGTTAATGTCATGTCCAAGGTACACAAACTGCTCAAAAACCTTCCTTTGTTTACATAATAATTGTGTAGTAATGTAGTATTGCACTGAGTGATAAGATAGATCAAAGTAGTTGGGGATCTGTTTTAGGCCCAAAAGGTCTCTCACTTTGAATTTTTAAATGTTTAATGTTTTCTAAGTGTTATTCAAAAAGGACAATTCTAAAAACTTGTAATATTTACATTCTTTGGAATTCGTGTGTTCTGATTAATCTTTTTGAGATTGCTATTATTTCACAAATTTCACTCCTGCATTAGGTAATTCTTTGACAATGAATAATAGAGGGAGAGTTATTTTGTCATTTTTTTTCTTGTTGGTTATTTGACATATACAGTATATGGGCCTTATTCATCAAAGTGGGAATTTGCTGAAACGAATTCTCATCACGATCTGTTACACTTCAATCCTCTACTCTTTTTTTTTTTTCACTAAACAGTGGATTCCTATAGCGAAGACGTAACTGTCGTCTCTTGCTTACAGTGGCAAAGTCATTCGGACAGTGCGAGCTCTGCCATCAGCCCACTAATTCACCACTTCAATCTGGCAAAATAAAACTGGCCCTTGTTGAATTCACTACTGAGACAGACTCCAATGCTTGATGAATAGGTGAATTAACGGTACACCCACATATAAAGTGGTGCAAAGTGCTCCATTAGTCTGTGACTGTCAAACTATCAAATTAGTCTTGAATTTGCCATATCGCAGAGTTTGCTAAATACCCAAATGTGGAGAGGTAGCGAATAAATGTGAATTTACACCTTTATCAAACAATTCCCTTTTCATTAATAAGCCCCAAAATGTCTGTCCCCATTTTTTTACCACCCCAATTACCTACCGCAAGCATTAACCAGTACAGTGACTGTCCTGCACATTGCACACTTGGGTGTTATATAGGACCAGCGTATTGTGGGGACCATATTCATCTTTGTCCGCCTTTATTTTTTGTAAGCTAGAACTTTACAGCACTACTGCACTTAAATGGATCACTTACATTGAAATGTATTATTACTACATTATGTTGTACATAGTAATATTCTAAGACAATTAGTCTTTGTTTTTGGTCTTATCGTTTTGATTGCCAGAAACCAGGAAATGAATTTATCTGAGTCTGAGGTTTCCTTTTTAATTCATTTTCATTAATAATCTTTCTTTTCAAGCACTGCGCTGTCTTACAGTTTGCACTTAAACTCAATTTCTGGTTACTAAGCTAACTCTCTGTGCAATTACTCCCTTTTTAGATTAAAATGGTCTAAGTCTGTGATGGCTAACCTATGACACACGTGTCAGAGGTGACACACTAAGACTTTTTTGCTGACTCACATCATGGCGTTGTTAGTGCCGTGCTCTCAGTAGGAGAGTTGTCCCGCCTTCAAAATATTATGGATTTTTTTCGAAGTGACACACCACCTGATTTATGCTTGGTTCTTTGATGAATATTGACACACTGAGCTCAAAAGGTTGGCCTTCACTGGTCTAGGTCAAGGTTGAACATTCCCTTTAAATATATTTTAGATGGTGAACTGTGTCCCCCTTTACATTTTGTGAAGGGTTCATTTTTACTTACTGGAAGATATGATTAAAGGGATTCAACAAATCCAGTCTTGGAATCAAATTGCTTGTTTTCTGTAAATAATTTATGATTTCATTGGAAATGTGATTTACATTAATGCTGATACAAATTATCTATTTACATAAATTCTGTCTGCAGTACTTGGAATTACACAACATATCTGTTGGGAATCACGCTTATGAGAAAAGTGGCACTGGACAAGCTGGCATGACAATATGTCAGCATTTCTACAAACAAGGAAGCATATTCCCTGGAAATGAAACATTTGACATTGACCCAGAAATTGATTCTGGTAACTTTTTTTTATTATGAATTATAAATTATTATAAACTAACCATTTTACATAGGAGCCTCATTTTCAGGAATGTGGAACTATTCCACACTTGGATAGCTTTATTTGTGTTTGTGGTTTTTAATACTTACAAGCTAAACAAAAATACCAGTGCTAGAACTGTCCACAGTAGACTCTATTTCACATATTACCTGTTTCCCCATAAATAAGACCTAGTGTAATTTTTTCCAAGGTTAGAAATACTGTATAAGGCCTCCCCTGAAAATAAGACCTAGCTGCAGTAAAGTACGAGAAATATACCCTACCAGTACCGTGTCCCAAAAATGAAACATCCCCTGAAAATAAGACCTAGTGATATTTATCAAAGTCGAAAAGGTTTTTAAAGGCCTGTTGCTGGAGTAACAGTCTTTTATTTTATTATGCCGGTATTGCATATTTAAAAATGCTCTTTTTGCCATGTAAGAAATAACTTTTTTATGCATTTTTTTTATAT
>WMED01008422.1:564-16938 GCA_019650415.1 Pipa parva | reverse complement strand
TGGTAAAACACATACAGCGCAAAATGCTTAAAAACAGCTTGGCAATACAGGGTGCATGGGGAAAAAAATCAACTGGCAGTTAAAGGGTTAAAGTCGGTAAGACCACTCTTGGTCTTTCTGACTTTACCAAGGGAAATCTCATTTTGTTCTCTCGAGATTTCATTTGACATCTCGAAATCGAGTTTCTCGATCTCGAGTTATTGAATTTTTTTTCCATAGAAAGGTACCGGTAATCATGCTTTACATCAGTAGCATGGCTACCTTTCCAAGGAAAATATAGAAAATTTGGGATCGTGAAACTTGATCTCATTATCTCAAATGAAATCTCACAAGAATAAAATGAGATTTTGCTCGGTAAAGTCGGAAAGACCCAGAGCGGTTTTTCCGACTTTAATAAATTTCGCTTATTCACTAAAGTCCGAATTGTTGCATATAGGTGTGAATTTACCAGCTAAAGAGAGTCGTAATAGACTGCTAAAACATGTGTTTGGAATCTTTTGTAATAGTCTGCTACTGTCGCAGTCATGTCTTTATAATGAGAATATTGTCGTAGTTGCGACTTTACTATGGAAAATTGTCACAGTTGCAACTTTAAAATTGTCAATGCCACGACTTTACAGTGGGGAAATGGTAACAGTCACAGATTTACTATGAGAATCTGCTGTTTGACAATTCGACCATCGAATTTGCACCTTAGTGAATAACCCCTTTTGGATTTATAGTCGTTTATAGCTCTGAATTCACATTTGATCACTAATTCCCCATGTTTGTTTATTGAGAAAACTCTGCAATGTTGAGAATATGCATCTAATTCTCTCAACTATGATAGTTGCGATCTTACAAAGCACTTTGAATCACTTTGCATGCCTGTGCACAGGTACTTTGATTATTGTCCAAGATGTGGAGCCTGTCGAAGTTGCAAATGTGACAAGGCACAATGCTCCGAGTTCACCTGTTTGACCTCACCACATCAGAGTGGCAAATTGGGGGGATGATGGCAGGGCTCTGGTGTAGTGTAAGGCGTCTATTTCTTCAAAAGGGACAATGGTTACTGCAACTAAATTAGTTTATTACTTAACATGAACTAGGGACAAGGTGACATAGAAATAGGTGTATTATTCACTTATATACAGTTATTGATATGTTGAGGATTATGTCATTGCACTGTACTGGAGGAATTCCCATCATTCCACATGATTTTGCATGACTTCACATCCTACTTCTATTTGACTGACTTTGCCACATTATGCATGTAATTGCGTCCGTAACAGTTTGCCTATTTGACAAATCTATTTGCAGCTTGTCAATAAAGAAAATTGAATTTGCGACTTATTTGACGAAGCGACTTGAATTGTAGCAAGGTGAATTTGACAGGCGAATTCATTTAGTCACAAAGGCCCTAAATTCACTTGGGAGATTTAGGAATGTGCCCATAATTTACACTACATTTCAAAATACCTGACTCATATGTAAAGTGGCTAGGAGATACGAGGGGTACCGTATATACTCGTGTATAAGTCAAGAAATTTAGGTAAAAAAAAGCATTTAAAATCGTATCCTCGACTTATACACACATATATACGGTATAAGAGAGAGAAAAAAAAAGTTACATACGGCTCCATGCTTGTGAGGCTTCCAGGAGGTAATGATAGAGGATATGTGCTTTCAGATCAGTGTCCATGATTTGCTGCTGCTTTAAGACTGTTGGGGATTACTGCACGATTCGTTTACTGCAAGGAACTTGTGCACGGTACTGCTCATGAATATTCATGATCCGGCTGTCTTGACGCTATACGCAACAGCCGCGAGAGGAAGCTCTGTATTGCTCATGAATATTCATGAGCCGGCTGATGTGACGCTATACGCAACAGAGGAAGCTCCTGCTTGAGAGAGAAACCGGCAGTGTAATAGTGGTAACAGTGTCTTCTAATACTTGGCAGATATAGCTCTCCATTTGAGCATGGCTGGAACACGGTATTTACTTTTCTATTTGCACTAACACCTGCCTGATACAGCTCTCGGGTTGAGCACACTGACCTGACATTCCCTCTAATACTGAGACTGCATTTCAAGAGACGGTAATTTAGGGCATTTCTATAATGTATCATCTACTTTCATTTTCCACTATGTCAATGCTGTCTTGTACATTTATGAGGGTTCAGTTCATCTGCTATGTTTTGATTGATATTGAACTGCTCATCATTTAAACCAGTGGTAGTTGTGTTTTTTTTTTGCTCGTTGGGTTGCAGTTGGTCAGTTTTGACCATATGTTATGCTAACAAAACCCCCAAGTTGAACCCTCGACTTATCCAAGGGTCATAGCAAATTTCACAATTGTTGTCCCAAAAACTGACCTCGACTTATACACAAGGTCGACTTATACACGAGTATAATTGAAAAGATTCTACTGTTGTCTTATTGATTTGCAACAAAAATAAAACCAGTCACTGCCTAAGTATTATAAAGGACTCCTAGCACTACAACTTCATGTGTGATTTACACTGTACATTGATTTTCTTCTCTTTGTAATTGTGTGGGCCCACCTGGTGTGTAAACCATTTGGAATCAGTTAGTGATATTAGAGGCTTTCCGTCCCACCATCCTGATGTGCATATATCTCATTTCATAACTATGTGGTTTTATGTCTTAAAACCAAACATTTCAGTGGTCTTTGAAAATGATGTATCACAATGTGGCAAATATTTATACAATATAATGTTATCTTGTGTATCCCCCTTACTATGTACAGTGCCGATAGTAATAATAAATAAATGATAAACTCCCAAGACGATTTGGAAGTTTGGAAGCACTGGCTGCAAATATCAGAGTAACAGGTGGCAAAAATTAAATGGGGAAAATGATAATAAAAATCACAGTTGCGTACTATTCAAGCAAAATAGCCTGAGAGAGTCTGAAGGCAACTGGAAGTACTGATAGATGTTCATCCATTCACTATGATTAATGAGTATCTCAGTAGATTCAGTTTAAAACACATTCACTGAAGAGTTTGTCTTCTGTCAGTTCAATATTGCAAACAATTTCTCTTATGAAGGACTGTAAATCATACATTCATTTATAAATTGTATTATTTCATAGGAATCAATGTACTGTATATATCTAGGGTCCTAATTATTTGACCAAATATACAATTTTTGGTTTTGGTTGAAGCAAAACTAATTTGTTATCTTTTTTTGACAATGAATTGTGCATTCTTGAGTTTTGCAGCAAAAGTAAATGCTGCATGGCAAAATGACACAGTTACATTGAAAACTCTGGACATAGGTGTACAGGGGAGGTCAGACGATGATGGCAGTGGAGGATTCCATTTTTAGAGGAACGGACGAGGGCAATCTATCACAAGGACTGGGATCGTAGTACAGTTTGATGGATTGGGTTAATGGATTAATGAAAGGAGCAGGCAAGGAACAAGGAGTCAAAGTGCACATTAGCACAAATAACAGTAGGTGGAGAGTTTTAAAAATGATTTTAGAAACTTAAGCCATAAGATTAGAGTTAAGACTTCAGGTAGTGTTTTCTGAAATGCTGCCTATACCATGTGCCAGACAGAGAGAGAATAGGGAGTTTAACAAGAGGCTCCAGAACTGCTATAACAAAAGGAGGGTTTGGGTTTTTGGGGAGCTAAGCTGTCTTCTCTGTTGGTCAAGGCCTAGTTAGTAGAGATGGGCTGCATCTCAACGGGGTGGGTGCAGCTATGCTTGGGGAAAAATATGACTAAAAGGTTGGAGGAGTGTATAAACTATTGATTTATTATTGAAACAGGGTAGAATGGAGAGAAAAGTTAAAATATTGAGAAGGATAGGTTTAAAAATTAACAAAAATAGCTAAAGTGCATGCTAAATAATTCAAGAAGCCTAGCACATTCCATTGATGAACTGGAATTACAATTGTCTAAGCAAATCTACAGGGTTTCAGTTTGTTCAGAATACTGTAAATTCTATAAATAACAGAAATATGGGGGAAGGCTGCCTTACATAAAATCCTGCTGTAGGGAATCACCCAAATGGTATAGCAGTCTTCCATGAATGACTTACCGCAAACAGCAAGTTTCTTAGATATTTATCTTTTATTTCCACAAAACGAACTTACATACAGCTTTTCTTGGCAAAATATATCCAGATGGTACATCACTTTCAACGTGAAGTCCTTTTTTCCAGCAAAACACAGTGGGAGTCCAAATACAGTTTTCTCCTTTCACAAACCAACCACACCCAAGTGGTTCTTCCAGCTGCCTTTTAACCAGGCTCAAATCTGCAGCTGGGGTGACTTACAAAACCCGGTCTGACCTCCAGCAATACGTTGAGATTATTGGGACAAAATACCCCCCTCAAACACAAAGCCCTCACACTGCCTAAATTCCACACTACAGAAAGATATAATCAAGAGAAATGAACAGAGGGGGTTATTCACTAAGGTGCAAATTCGACTGTTGAATTTGCAAACAGCGGATTCCCATAGCAAATCTGCAACAATTACCTCATTGTAAAGTCGTGACAATTTTTCTAAGATTGTGACAATTTTCCCATAATAAACAATATTCTCATTATAAAGATGTGACTGTGACAGTAGCAGTTTATTGCGACTGTCTTTATCTGGCGAATTCGCACCTATACGCAACAATTCGGACTTTAGTGAATAACTCCCTCCGACTCTATAGGATAGAAATACATGGAAGGAAAAACAATAATAAAATACTGATAGGGGTTTTCTATAAGCCACCAAAGATAACAGAATTCACAGACACTTTACTATTAGGGCAAATAAATAGGGCATCAAATTACAATGGTGTAGTAATAATGGAGGACTTCAACTACCCAAATATAAATTGGGAAACTAAAAATGATTGATCCCATAAAGAAAATAGTTTTTTTGATCAATATCTAAAGATAGTTAGCTTTCCCAACTGGTGCAGGAATCAAAAATAATTTGGACCTGAAAAAGTTTGAGGCTTGGGCCTCAAAAGAGAAGTGATGAATGAGGTTTAACATTGATAAATATAAGGTTATGCGTATAAGAAGGGTAAATACATATCGAGATTATTTGCAAAATGGTAAAACATGGAAAAACTGACACTGAAAAGGAGTTATCATTTTTTTGGTTGATGATACCCTTAACTGTAGCAAACAGTATCAAGTTTCTACTGCCAAGGCAAAAAGGATCATGGGTTGCATCAAATGTGCATCAAATGTGGCATAGATGCACATGATGAGATCATAGATCTACCACTTTACAAATCACACATTAAATATTACAGACAGTTTTGGGCACCAGTGCACAAGAAAGACATAGTAGAGCATGAGCAGGTTCATGGATGGGCAACTAAGGTAACAAAATGTAATTAGGTGGACTACATTAAAAATAGAAGTTATTTAGCTTATAACGAAAAGACAACATGGGGTGACCTAATAACCATATTTAAATGAATCAAGGGTGAATACAAAGATGACTCTCATGATCTTTATTAAGGAGTGGCATAATTTGAATCTGCAGGATAGAAGGTTTCTGCATCAGCACAGAAGTAGGTTTCTTACTGTAAAAATATTGAGACTACACAACCGTCTGCCTTAGGACTTAGGTGAATTTATTAAAAGGAAACTATAGTCAGATTACATCTTTACTTATGCAGTAGTATACCTTAGTGAGAAGGGTTTCTCCCCAGCAGTTGTTTCATATGATGCAGGGTGATTGATTACACAGCACTGATAAACTCCCGCACCAGGAAATGTGTGTGTGATGTGTACTGGCCAGTTTTTCATGAAAAGGTACCCTCCCACAGACATTTTTGGCCTTCTTACTACTTAGCACATGTGCACAAGTCAGCCTTCCCTCTGTAATCTCCTGCATTCCAACTTAATTTATGTAACCAAAAGGTCAGCATACTGCTTAACCAATAGCAGTCAGGCAGTTTAATCTTCTTGTGCAGAACAGAAAGGAGAGGGAGAGGAAAATGTCAGTTCTCAGGAAAACTAATTAAGGGAACAAATGGCAAGTATTATTTCTTCCCTAAACTTTTTTTTTACTAGTTGTGTCGGCAATTGGCTTAGTATAAAGGAGTTTTATATGTATGTGTGTAGTTATATTGGCACTATAGTGCCCCCTTAAATGAGTTTAAAAGAGCTGGATGCCTTACTTGAGAGTATGACTATTACAAGTTATAGGTGGTAGCTAACTGGAGATGAGTTCTTTAACCAGGGAATTATTCTGATTGCCATATTTGGAGGCAGTATGGACTTTTTTCACTAAGATTAGGATCATTTTCATCAGCTTTGTGGGGGTTTTTTTCTTCCTCTGGATCAAAATTGTAGGATAATATGCTGAACTGGATGGATTGTATCTTTTTACGCCTTATAAACTATCATAGTATGTTGTGCATAGATTTTTTGTTTATTTGCTAATCAGCTGCATCCACCATAGTAGCACAGAAAGAAGGGTCAGTAGATCTGATAGAATTCCTTATTCCCTTATCAAATAACCTGTACTGCCAGGAGTATATTCTAAAGTCATGCATATCAGGTTAATAAAACTGGATGGATTGTATCTTTTTAGGCCTTATAAACTATCATAGTATGTTGTGCATAGATTTTTTGTTTATTTGCTAATCAGCTGAATCCACCATAGTAGCACAGAAAGAACAGTCAGTAGATCTGATAGAATTCCTTATTCACTCATCAAATAACCTGTACTGCCAGGAGTATATACTGAAGTCATGCATATCAGGTTAATAAAGAAATGTCGCACAAAGCAGATTGTGAGATCAACTATGAAGAATACAACGCATCGTCTACAGCTTTCCATTTCTACTAGAGATCCAAAAGTAAGATGAAATCCTTTAGTAGAAAATAACACTAGATAAATTAGAATAAAATTAGCATAACATTAAAACATGCCAAAAATAAATAGGAATACAATTCAAGTGCAAATTCGACTGATGTCTGTGAGATTTGCACCACAAAAAAGAACATACGCCAACTTCAACTTGTTGCTGCAAATGAGATTTTTCTCTAACAAGCTTCAGTAACACTATACAGCCACCATTCAGCCTATAAACCTTCATTCCTTCATTCGTATGACAATTTAATGACAATTTACAGATATTTATTTCTTTTGCTCAGATTTGCTATAACACTAGATTTTTGAAAAGCCCCCCAGAGTATGCTTTTAGCTCATCCTTTTAAAACCAGATGCACACAAAATGTGACTTCAGTGCAGTCTGCTGTATTACTAATTAGTTATGCAGTATGTGGGTTTTATGTGTGTCTGGCTTTTGAGGAAGTTGCTGTCATCCCTAATCTTACACAGATGAAATAATGTGTTGGACAGAAAATTCAAATTACGTAAATCACACATGTAAAGGAAAAGTAAAGCTTAACAATGTCTTGCTATTCCAACAAACAGGATGTTGACATGCACTAATATTATACACTATATATTATGACAAAAAGATGTAGCACCAAAAATATGCACAGATTCTGTTACCCATTCGAAGCAGGATTAAAAGAAAAAAACAGATGTTAACAACTTCTTTTATAGTACATCTGATTCAGAAACAAAGTGAAAACTTTTAGTGAATTAGTCATATCTATAATTACCATTACACCTTTTTTCCCCCCCAGAAACATCTGATATGTGATTTATCCCAGGTGTCTCTGTCCTGACTAACAGACAGAGCTTCATGTTTCCATTACTGGAACTTATTCTATGGAATCAAGGCAAGTTGTTTTTAACCAACACATGTCAACATTTATCTCTTTAACTGTAGAGAGAAATGAAAAATGCAGTTTAGAAGGTTGTGCTAAAATCTATGTAGCCCCACTATAATTGAAGGGGGTGTCCAGAATTTGGGGTGCATTGGATTATTTAATCAAACATTTTTGGTAATATATATATAAAATGAAAAACATTGCAGCTCTTCCTCAAAATCCTGATTTTAAGAAAACACTACCAAGCCTAATCGTTGCCCTTTCCTGCTGTGTTGCCTGTGGCTATCAAACAGCTGCACACTTCATCAAGCAGACAGAGTACCATATTTAATTCTTTCCTGACCTGGAGATATTCAATATTTTACTAAGAAGCTCTATATCTGATTGTTCATCCAATCCTCCCCCTTTTAAACAGAGTTACAATTGTTTTAAATAATATATATTCTAAAAATGTTTCTATTAATAAGTTAATTAAAATTACCCATTGTTCCCCCCAGAGGCTAGAGATAACCTCTAGTACCACTTTTAAAGGCAAATACAATTTATAATTGAACTGCGAAGATAACATTTTTACAAGTGCCCTATTTGAATAACTGCCATGACAATCTAAATAGGAAATGTTCTTTTTGGTGTTATTGGACCTTTATACTAGGGACATGTAAACAATGCAGCGGTAGCAATGATTTACAGGCATCCCTATAGCTTGTTTTTTTTTTTCTTTAGTGTTTATCATGAAATAAATCATTCGGTCAGTTTAAAAAGGGTGTCCTCTTCCAGATCCAAGGTGGAATTCAGAAAGCAGGCATTATTATAAATTAAATTAAATGAATGCCTGTATGTAAGCTGTCAATAAGACAATGTCATATTCATGAAAATTTAATCGCTGAATGCCAGATCTGAAATATCATTAAAGTCGTGACCTTAAATCATGAGCTAGCAGGGATCTGACTGGAGAAGCTGTAATGTCAATCATCATTTAGCCCCACCCAACCCAACTCGGGAAAGAAAATTCAGGCTGACAGGGAAGATGACAGAGAGAAATTCTGTATAAAGGTACATTTTATCCTATGCTGGCGGAACTGCAACGCAATAGGAAACTTCCTCCATATATGGTGGTTATGCCCAAAGATACAAAGATGCTGGTAGACTATATTTGACCAAATTCTTTAAGTCACAGGTCAAAAAATCAATATCAGACCAGAAACAGCACTGCTCCATATATTTCCTCCTACAACACCTAAACCAACACAAACAATAGCTACCCATATATTCATGGTCACCAAACTACTAATAGAGAGGAATTGGCACCCAAAGTGCCATCTCAGAAAGAGATCATTAATGGAATCAGAACAAATGCTGTATACAAGAAAATTATGGCCCACAATTTACTGTATACCAACCTGCCAAATGACAAAACATGACAAATTTACAAAATGTGAAACATGTGGACCATATATGAAGAAACACCTCATAGCAGAACCACACAAAATACCCAACAAACCTGAAATCATAAACAAACTTAGAACCCATAGAACCCACATACTCAAAAACTAAGGGATAGAACAGACCAATACAATGCTTGTAAAGGTAGGGAGAAGGCCAACAAGTTAAAAAAGTTACAAATTGAGTAATGGATTATTCCATTTATTAGGAAAAGAACATATACAAAATAAATAAATCAAGAATAAATACAGAAGATTTATGTTCCAACCATTAACATTGTAGCCACTATTACAGATATATCTACTAGAAAAATCGTTGCTACAAAATCACAAGAGATATATAAATTGTACTTGTACAAACCAAAATTTAAATATAAAGAAAGTGAAAAAAAAGGTACATTTTTAAAAAATACATCTATATTTACAAAACGTTTATTTCATTAGTACAACCTAATTTAGTATTAGTTTTAAGGCGACAGGTGCACTTTAATGCCAAATTAAAATCTAGGGTTGACATGGGATTTTTATTTTCAAAAGTGTTTTACCCCAGTGTAAATAAAAAATCTGTAAAAAGTATTAATTAACTCATTATTATCTATTAACACCTACCTTTTGACATAGTATTTTAAATGCTTACATAAGCATTTCATTCTGCTGCTTTTTCTGAACAGATTACTAATCGTCAATACAGAATTTGGATATGTCTGGTTTACAAGGCATGACCTTTCAACCCTAATGCTGATAAATTATGTATCCAGTTACTGGTATATAGAGACATTTAGTGCCATCTTCAAACCATTTTTAGCTAATTCCAAATTTCTTAATCTCCTTTTTACAGGGTCAGTAGTTGACCTATGCAGACATATAACTACTTCGTTATCTACTTCAATATACTATTGTTTTATTTATTTTCTTATAAGTTAAAGAACGAGTAACACCAGAAAAACAAAATCATTTATTGAAAGGGCGTGGCAGATATTCCTATGCAGTGTTTGTAAAAATATAATCATTGGTGTTGGGTTAGTAAGTTTTATTGATTTGTGTTGTCTCTCTCTCTCTCTCTCTTTGCTAATTGCTGCCAAAGTAGGCTTTCTGGGGCACATTACGAACATGCATTATCTAAAGTTCAATAGGAAACAATGGGAATAGTTGGGGGTATATTTGCTTACAGATTAAAAATGGCTGCAATCACAAGGAAGTAAACCAAACTAATACCATTAAGAAATTCAACAACAAATTCAAAGATAAATTTCCATTGTAAACTCTATGGGGTAGGGACCTCCATCCTCTTGTTTAAATCCCAGCCTGGCACTTGTGCCAGTGCACACTGGCACACTGTGATATATCACAGAGTGATATATCTTCATGATTTTATGCTTTCCCATGTCTGTACTATATTTGTATTGTTGAACTGTACAGCGCTGCATAACTTTTAACATTTATGAATACTGAGCATCAATACACGGATTTACCTTTTCAAAACAAATTTGGCAAATTGGGGGTTAATGCAGGTTCCCTGCAATGCTTCTGGTGACATTTTACTCAAAAGGCATCAAAGGTATGAGGACCAAATGCCAGGCTGTATCTTGCGTAGTCAGTCAGACCCCAGCCATCAGCCCCCTGGTGAAATAAACTGGTGAATACCCCTGGTCAAATTTGCTACGGCGACAGACTCAGATGCTTGATGAATAGTTGAATTACCTGTTCATGCGCATGTAAACTGATGCGATGTGCTCCCTAAATCTGCGACTGCCGTAAGCTGTTAAATTGGTCTCAAATATGGCATATCGCAGAGTTTGCCGACTACCCGAAAAAGGGGAATTGGTGAATAAATGTGAATTGACACCATTTTATGCGACAATTCAGCCTAAGCCCCAGTTTTTTTTACAAACTATGTCATGCTTTCTTTTAAATGGTCAAAATGTTTAATGTTATTGTTCCTGAAAATAAAAAATGCAGACAACGAGAACAAAGTGTAGCAAATGCAGAGTCTTTTCACTAGAACAAAAACACATTGTTTATTATTATACTGTACATGTCTGTATGAAACATCCCATTATACAGGTGAGTAGAGGGGGTCTGCATTTAATAAATAATACAAAAATAAACTAATTTGTCAATTTCTTATTTTTAACTATACAAAACAGGTTCAAAAAGTGTCAAAGATAATTGAATCACTATATAGCGTTTTGCAAACATTTTGTGCTGACGATACGTATTACTCTACATCCTTTGCAGTATTGAGTCCTGACAGTTGTAATAAACATCTAGTTATTTATTCATTTTTGCTTAGTGTACATATGTGGAAGCATTTTTAATGGATATATTAATATATCAGTGACCTTTAACCACTAGGCTCATTGATTTTCTAGTAATCCAGAGGAGATGCCAGCATTATGCTAGAAATCTGTGCTTTTATGCGTGACCCCCAAGAAGATGATTGCATTGTTGGCTTGTGCCAAAAGTGCCATAAGTAACAGACAATCATTTTGTCCCTCTACTATACCAAACTATGCATGGATTTTAATTCTCGGATTCTGAGATATGAAACATTTTTCTATTATATAGAAAATTTTGTCCGTGTGCAGGACATCAGCGAGCGCATAACAGTATGTGCAAGCTGAGGGGAAGCATCGCAAGGTGAGTTCGCACCTTGCTGAATTACCCCCCGTCTCCAGGGAAACATTTAAGTTCTCTAGTCTGGGTCTGCTCCATGTAGCCCCACCCGATCAGATTTAATCACAGTAATTATTAAGCTATTAGGTAATATTTCAGGAAATAATTGATGATCTTGGTGTAAAATTGTGATTCCTTGGCCATAATCAGATATTTGGCTTGATTCGTTGACACAGTTGCAGGCATGATTAAGAACGGAGGCTGTGACTCTTATGTCACAAATCTGCGATGGGCTTTCAATTCAGTGGAACTGATCTTTTATAAATTTGCAAATAAGCCACTGTCAATGTAGCCAAATGCCTGGGGAATCATAACCTAGAAGCCAAGCCTCTGACCAAAAGAGAAAGCAGAGTAAGGAATACCAGAATGACACACATGTAGCAGCAATTGTTACAAAGGTTTCAGATGGAAAATTAACTTATGTTATCAATTATAACCCAGTGGGAAATTTGGTGGTCATCATGTGTTACTTGATAAATTGAACTTAGATACTACAAAGTTTTCTGTTTTATCATCTTTTACTTCAACTTATTGGCCAATAATGCAAATACCATTTAAGCTATTTTTAACAATGTATTGACAATTTTTCCAGTCAACTAAAGTGTAATGTGTAGCTTCATCTAGGACCTCCAGAGGGGTTAAATAGTCCTTTCTTGGGAGGGAAAGTGTCCAGCCATGGGCTTCCACTGGCTGGTTAAAGATCCCTACTTGCTCAGGCCTAGACAGAAGCCATTGTAATAGTTACTTCAGAAGTGAAAGGCAGCATCAGCTAGCAAGGAAGTTTTTACCCCAACAAGGATTGGCAGCGGGTTAGTTACCCAAGATTCTTTGTTGATTGCAGACACCCAGCAAAGGGATTCAGTGTTAGGGAACACAACTTACTCAGTGCTATCACTATAACTTACATCGTTGCTGTTTTTGAAATAACCCATCTGTGAAACTGAAAAGTGTGTCAGACCCACAATCAAATTTCTACAATGAACCAAGTTAATTGATCTGTGCAAGTGTGTACCCTTATGAAATTGGAAGTGTACAGATCCTGAAATTTGCCTAACCGTTAACTACATTATCTGGCTGCTATTTTCTTGTGTTCTGCAAACAAAATCTATTTTAATTTCTGAAGCAAGAATCACTGGCTCCCTCTTCATTATTTGTTGTATAAAAGGGTACTATCATACACCCATATATTCCCACATGTTGTTTACAGCTGAACTAACACCTCTCCATCATACAAATGAGGCTCACTACCTGAAATTTCTCATCTGAGCAGCCTGACAGAGCACCATTCAACAAGGGGTTAAATCATAAACCCTAGAGTGGGTGGGCTACACTAGTTTCAAATAATCTTATTCATCCTGTTACTGAAATAAGGATAGCATAAAACTATGTAAAGCAATGAAGTCATATAGTTATTTTTGCAGCTAAAACAGGAAAGATATGTTGTTGTGGTATCTAAGCTGTAGTTTAGTCTCAGTGTAGATAAATTCTAGCTTATATTTTGAAAAGATATGGATCATTTGGTTAGTGGGGCTATATTATAGACACACTAATACAACCATAGAAAAAAATTCACTAGAATTTCTTAACTCCAGCCCTGAATTATATGCAAAAAGTACGTTTTTGAAGATTTTCCTTGTGGGAAATAAAATTATTTATTAATCATTATTACAGATCTAATGATGCACTCATTTGTGCATCATTAACACAGGGCCACAGCAGTCGTCAACACAATCAAATAAAAACTGAAGCTGTCATCTTCTGTGAGTGTCTGTTCTGCAGCCCAGCTTCGCAATTCTTCAGTGTTATTCCTGTCTCCTTCAACTGAGTCTGTGTTAAAGGTACTCTAAGCTCCATGAGATCCTGCATGTTACAGTTCATTAGTTTCTGTGAACATGTCTGTGTTTCTGCCAGCTGCCACTAGTGGGGGTTAACCCAAGGGCCCTAACCTAGGAGTCTCCATGATGGAAAGACCATAATCCCTTGCAGAGGTTAAGGGTGAAGACCAGAGATTCCTTAGACTCAGAATTAACTTGCAACAACCCCACTGTCATAAGGGAATGCACAACACTAGTATTCTAGTATGCCTTAGTTCCTCTAGAGGTATAATGGGGTCTGGGTACAATATAGCGCCTCCAGTGTTGTCCTGGTCCCATGATACATCATGTGTATATTGCTGTGTTCTATTGCTACAGCAAAGGTCCAGATTAAAGATACTGGCATTACAGGTTCATTATTTCTTCATTACTTTGTGATTTTACTTGTTATTTCTTCATTACTTGTTTTTATTGATACATTTCCTTGCTTGACAATACCACAAATATCTATTTGGAATATTCTATTATTTAATTTGAAAAGGAACTACAAAGGTGTTTAGACAGAAGTAACAAAGGCTTCCATTGCTGCATATTTTCCCAGGGTTTAATAAAACCACCAATACAGTTAGCTTTTAAAAAGAAAGTGCAGCTAGAAACTGTAACTATTGCACCTTTTAACCAAGCATGTAACACATTTTCTCCTCTTTACAGCATTTTTCAGCACCATTTTGACTACATATTTCCCACTTTCCCTGCAGAGAGAAGGACAGCATGCATATATCCTCTAGAGATCTAGCAGCCACGCGATGCCATATGGGTTTAATGTTTTATGCATGAAACTCAGCATGGGGTATAGCTGCCTCAAAGGCAGGAGCTGAAAAGTTAGGATTTAGCCAGTATTTCTTGCTGATAATTGGAAAAACCAGGAAGCAATCTACAGTACAACTGTAGATGTTTTCTTTTTTTTAAGAACTGTTGTCTATGGAAGAATGTTTCTTTAAACCCTTGTAGTTTAGAGCAGGTAGTTGTTGAATGATGACATACATTTTCAATATAATAAAAATTGTAATAGAAATAATTGTTAAAGAGAAGGTAGACACAGGTATTAAACTATATTATGGTGAAGGAGTAATGTTAAACAATACAAACATATGTATATCAGACTCGCTATAAATCAGCATTTATAAATCACTTTCAAATGCACATGATTAAAATACTGTATATGGCTGTTACATGTCCTGAAAGACAAGGAAGGGTTCCGTGACTGCTTTTTACATTTTCCAATAGTTCTGAAAAGAAAATCTTAATTTCATGTTTAGCTCAGGTGAAAAATATTTACATTCAGGACCCTTCAGAAAGTATTTAGGAGAGTGAAATGGGCAAATTCTGGGGGGTTATTCACTAAGGTGCAAATTCGACTGTCGAATTTGCAAACAGCGGATTCCCATAGCAAATCCGCAACATTTTCCCCATTGTAAAGTCGCAACAATTTTTTAATGTTAAGATTTTGACAATTTTCCCATAATAAAGCTGTGACTGAGACAATATTCTCATTATAAAGACGCGACTGCGACAGTAGCAGCCTATTGCGACTGTCTTTATCTGGCGAATTCACACCTGTATGCAACAATTCAGACTTTAGTGAATAACCCCCTGGGTCTATCCGAGTTTACCGAGAGAAATGCCACATTGTTCTCGCAAGATTTTTCCAGATCTTCAGATCGAGTTTTTTATCTTGATTTTAACCCCCCCGTGTTTTACGTCTCTACCAAGCTTCAGGTGGAGCCAAAATGAAGAAACATTAACTATTATGAAATTAAGCATTACTCACATAATAAAGGCAAGGTACTATAGGTAGGATGGCAACCAAATGGTATGATTAAAGGGATAATTGTAGGGAGACAGGCAACTGGAGGAGTGAATTGCCTTATTATTTACAAGTAAGCAGGTAAAAAATGCAGGCAACTGTGCAGTGCAATGCAGTTTGACTCCAAATACAATGAGCACCAAGAACTTTAATTTAAAAATATAGAATAACACTTATTAAACATCAGCAATAATAATAATAAATGCAGTCACAACATTTCTGCTAACAGTACCTCCTGGATGGAACATAATCTAGCTCCTACCCCTTAAAACAGGGTTTGGAAAACTTAGAAGAGGAGGGAGCCATTTTGCTCCCTCCTCCAGTGGCAAAATTTTGTTTTGAACTGCAAAGGGGGAGGAGTTCCCTCTCCTGATCACATGACCTGCTGACGTCCAATGAGAAGTGTCTGAGATCATGAGTGGGGCTATGGAGATGTGTTCCTAGCCACAAGAAGGCGGTTAAAGAGCTGCATGTGGCTCATGAGCCGCGCTTTGCTGACCCCTGCCTTAAAATAACGTTCAGACTGTCTATTGCTTCTTAAATGTAGGCATAAAGGTCTAGAAATGAGCATATATGCGCTGTGTATTTTAGAAATGTGCATCTAAAAAACATGCTGCGTATTTCAGGCTGGCGTATTTTCATATACATACACGACTCAGTGTGAATGCTCCCTCGCCATTCATGGCTCCTCCTATCTGGCCGCATTTTGTGTGTGGCATATACAGTATAAGCAGGCAAAAATGCAATGTGATGCGTTTCAGCATGCACGCGCTTGTATCATACGCTAGTGTGGCCGGCAACAGGTAAGTCCCATAGGTTTTCACGGCGTGCTTTTTTTTTTTAATACGCGGCGTATA
>WMED01008421.1:0-16939 GCA_019650415.1 Pipa parva | reverse complement strand
TTTCTTTATCAGCGAATTTTCATCGGTGTTTTTTCCCTGCCTTTTTTGCTGTTACAAAATGAACTCAGTTTGCAAATGCAGCATATTTTTATGCTGTGTGTGATCGCAACTGTTAAATTCCTACTGAACCTAATCTAGTCACATAAAATACACCACATTCCATGCACCCAAAGAAATAGCGAAGGGAGCATTCTAGTGTAATGGCGTCAATGGAACGCTAATGTGAACACTTTTCTTTCATTAGCATTGTTCTCTATGGATTTTCTCTGGCGTTTTTTCTCAACGTATTTTCGCCAGATCATTTTTTTTTTTAATACGCTGCGCAGAATACGCTCGTGTGAATCTAGCCTTAATTTATAAAGGAAAACTCAAATTGCCCTTCATAATGAAAAAAATGCTGGTTAAAATAATAAAATGGACTAAAAACCCTCAACCTGTATATAAAAATAGTTTCAAGGTGCACAGTCCTTAGTTGTATTACAGCAGATTTTCATTATAAACATTGTGAGCATCTGTTTATATTCTGATATAAACAACAGAGTTTGATTTACAGATTAGAATTCAATGAAACATCTGAAAGATCAAGAGCATGGCAATACTTCACAGAGGTTTTCCTCTCTCATGTAATATAAAAAGTACATATCCATTTTTGGGAATGCAACTCATATTTTTAACACTGTAAGCAGATGTGCAGAGGACACTGTGAATCATGCAGACATTTACTTTGTCTTATACTGGAATTCTCTGAAGATTCACAGACAGTTCTTTTAGAGCTGGGTAAGCAAAATCATTCTATGCATCAATCTATTCATTGTTCTAAAATGACGTACAATGATGTTCTGAAGATGAAGCTGCTAACTGAATGTACCAAAGTAGATAAATACCTACAAAGTACATAGGTACCACTTCAGCTAAACATTCATACTCATAAGTGGTTTTCCTATGAATAACAAATATTCCATACTCCCTTTTATAAAAAGTATTAAGTCAGTTCAGAAACAAACCACGTTATAAAACTACACAGAATATGAGGAGAATTCAAAAAATGAATAAATGATACGAACCTAATCTGGTAAACCCCACATACCTGTTCAGACTGGTATGACATTTCCCATAAGGATGAAAATGATGAATGAATTGGTTGGGTTAAAACATAGGCTGAATCTCATGAAAGGGTCTTTTTATTAATAACTGGTAACCATTCAGCAAAAGTAAATGCTAAATGCATGTTCTATAACTATCCAGATTTTCCAGCTGATCTTTTATCCTTAACTGAAGTGAAATTGCAAAGTACCACATCAGAAATAAAGGAATTTTTCCCCCTTACCCAAGAGTGCTAACTCATATAGTAGATCATTTACTCCGAATGTGTTTTTATTTATTCATCATATGTAATATATAGATATAATAAGAATTTACCTATAATATAGGGGTATGTGGCACAGAAATTATGTATATATACCAAATATTACAATAGATATTGTTGACTGTGCTTCTGTGGATTTACACATGGCGATATATGTTTCATCTTCATACATGCATTTGTTTTTTCGTTTTTTTTTTTTTTTAATTAAGCTAATTTACAGGATTTGGATCTACTTTTTCCATAGAAAGTTACAGCAATCATATGCTTCTAAAAGCCTTAAACTGCCTTGATCTCCAGGCTGTAAGATTGTACCACTACCCTCTTTGTAAAAGGACACATTTCAGTATAAAAATAGAAATGTCCAACACATATAAATAACATATTTAACATATATCCTACCTGTTCCAAGAAATAAGACATGGTATTTTCCATCTGCTGCATTTACTCTGTCCACAACAATTTTTGTAAACTTGTAGTCAGTCCCTGTACGTATAATGAGAGGCCGCTTAAGTACTGGATAGATAGAGTTGAACATGAGAGGATGGTTCCTTATGAAGGTAATAACGTCATCTGGAAACTCTTTGGTCGAGTGCATAGTTGGGGTAAATGCACCTCCAGGACACTATAAAATAGAAAAGAAATCTTAGTTTTGGATTTTTCCCAGGGCAAAATGAAACCAAGACCACAGCACTTTAAGGCAACTACATAGAATGTTATTGTTGAAAATAACTTTTGCACATCTCTTTGAGAAAGAATGCCTTACAGCAGTGATGGCCAACCTATGACACACGTGTTAGAGGTGACATGCCAAGACTTTTTGCTGACACACGTCATGGCGCCATTCGTACCATGCTCTCAGTTGGAGAGTTGCCCTGCCTTCAAAATATGATGGATTTTTTCTCGAAGTCACACATCACCCAAGTTATGCTTGGATTTTTTATGAATTCTGACACACTGAGCTCAAAAGGTTGTCCATCACTACCTTAGAGAGAGGCAATCTATTTGATTTTGAAGTTTGTTCAGATTTAAAAGAATATGAAGGCCTGTTGAGAGATTTGATAGGGAGTTGTAATCAAATTTGGTTGATGAGTAGCAATAATATGGTCTATAACAATTGCTACATGAGAAGTTCCTTTTTTCTTGCATTTTCTTTTACTTTCCCATATTGAAAAATGGGATTAAAAGAAATCTGACAGGACAGGCCCCTGAACTGCTAACAGTGCTATGCAGTCAATGTAAGTAAAATTATGCCAGAGTCTACTACTGCCATTCATATGAAAATAAGACTTAGATTTTAGCACAACATCAGTCATTTTGGATTCTTTTTGTCTGCAAGTAAACAAAAGTACCGCATTAATCTCAACTATACCAAGAAGTGCTTCCAATGCTATGTAAACTGGGAAATAAAGGTATTCATATGCCACAGACAGAACACTGGTTTTCAAAAATAGAGTCGCTTAGTTATCAATGCAAGTTTGAGTTCAGGCTAACTGTGGAAACCCTGGAATGCATTGGGGCCACCTATGTATTAAGAAAGTTCCAGATTCTGGTTCATTAAGCATGTGGAGAGAAGCAAGAATGTTTATTTTTGCCAAAGTATGAAAGTATTAGTTTTAAACCACAATTCAGCAGATGGAAATAATTTGTAGGCATGAGTTAGCTAATAGCTAACTTGGTTTCTATACTGGTGTAAATGCTAATACTTTAGGGGTTAGTAACCTAACCTTCTTCTTCATGATGATTTTTATAAAATTCTATAGCACAATTAAAGTGATACAGTAATGTAAAAACAGTAACTAGAATTGAAAAGGAAGCAGCATTGACCTTGGCCTTGACAAAACATGATATAAAATATTAACACGACCTTTTTGTTAAAACACAACGTCTTATCAAACAGATGGTAACTTGCAGGGAAAAAAATTATTTTTACATTAACACACACAGACTAGTTTTTCTGTGCAGCTTATGCTAAGCTGGTTATATTAATGTTCCAGTGCTATGGATATGCAAGTTGTAATTTAGTTCCTATAATAGCCACTGTCATTTGTAAAGCTTATTTTAATGGCCAATAATTTCATGGTGTTAATTGTTTAGTCAAAGTATAAATGCAGTAAAGTAACAGATTCCACTGCCTGGAGAGGGCACATTGTCACCAGTTAACATAGTAGTAGATACTGAATGGCTAGGACACAAAGACTGAATGTCAACTTACTGTACCAGGTCTTGGATATGGAATTCTACCCTGGTATGGAATCAGTTGATGATTTGGGCCTTCTTTATGTGCAAATGGTCCATTGAATACAGTTTGGATGTCTGACATGTGATAAACACAGACTGCAGAGCCTTTAAAAACAGAACTGGAAAAAAAAGTATGTATGAAAAACTTAGATCAAAAAGAAAAAAAAAAACGGAGAAAATCAAAAATGTATTTTGCTGAAACAGAACTTGGGCATATAAATGTTCACAGATTTTCACATTTCTAAATAGATTTACCCCATGGCTCACTAAATGGTCTGTGAAAGTTAAATATACTATCTAACACTAGACATCCTATCTGAGAATTCAAATTGAACTTTGGCTATGCACTATTTAATGGTACTGTTCTGGTTATTAACAAATCCCTATAGACTGTACATATTTTGCTTGCAGTGTCATGCCTTTTAAATGCGTCTCCTTTGATTTGGATGTGTCTGTCAGTATAACATTAAGATATTGAAACCAAACAAAGAAAAAAATATCAGAAAATGATTGTAACAGTTACACAAAGAATAGGCAAGAGAAAATGCATGAATTTCATCTTCTGGTCATTAACAGACAGTTTTCCTATTTTAAACTCTTTAAATACTATGAAATGTATAATGAAAGTAGATGAATATTATTTGCTAACACTACCACAATTTTGCAAATATAATCAACCAAAATGAAGCATACATAGAGCACTCTCTTTATGCTTGTAAGTCTGGATTGATTCAGAAGACTTCAGTTTGATCTGTACTATTTTTTTTAGGTAATATTCCGTCCTATTCATATTCACACATTTCACTTGTTCATTTCATACCCTTTTGACTGGCTTATTCATACATTAATCTCCTTAGGGATTAAAGCCACATGTTTCAAGGTTTACATAACAGAAGCAGAAATCCTACCTATTGGCTAACAACCAGTCTTCACTCCTTAACAATTGCTTCTTTTACTTTTGCTCAAGACATTTTCTCTTTCCATTTGTTATACTTTGGAGGTACTTTTTTCCTATATAAACATAATTTTGAGTGTTGTAGAGAAGGCCGCTGCGTATTCTCTCAAAATGACATTTATAAAATACAGGGGAAAATAAAAAGCTTCTCAAAGGAAGCCCACACAGCTAGATATTGGTTGTGGAAGTTAGCTACACTTCCCCACTCGAAAAACATACACTTAGGGACATATTTGTTATGTTTTTATGGTTTCCAACTAACTCAGTTTTCTTTTTGTTAACATTTTTGCCTCTGGAACGTTTAATTAAAGCTTTTATTAAAAATTGAGAATGATAATAAAAAACTTACACAGAATGATAAAAACAAATAAGCAGAGCAGTAAAAATAGCAGTAACAGTTTTGCTATATTAACAGATATCCCCCCTAAATGTACACAAGATTGCCTCAAATGTAAAACTAACTGTAAATAAAAATGTTTCCATTACATAATTGCAGTTACTGGTATATACGTAAATATACTTCCCCTTGCAAGCTGCAATTTGTAGGATTCTAAAGCTGATGTTAAAGTGATAATGTCCAGTGGTTTTCACAAACCTACAGTCTTGGTATCCAGCACCCTCCATCTGATATTTGGCTAATTGTAAAGCTGTTTACCAAAATTATATTAATTAAAAAAAAAAAAAAAAAAAAGGGGCTACACGTTAATGTAACTAGGTAGTCCAATGCTGCATGCATATAAAGCAGTGCTGGATTTCAGCACCACTTGTTAAAATGATACATGACTCAATTTCCAAATTAAAAACTCTCTTTACTGATTTTTCAAAGGGAACATTCTGACTGTTGATACTCTAAGTAGAGGGACAAAAAAAAAAAAAAACAAACGTGTCTGTGTCACCTTAAAATCAATATTTCTAAGTGTTAATGATACTTAAGCATAAATCCTAGAACACTAATATGTAGATTATCAACAGTATATTTTCCCAGAATGACTGGTAGAATACAGTGTTTGTACTATTAATATACATTGCATAACTGTAAAACACTTAATAACAACAGATTTACATTAAAACTACCAAAAGAAAACTAGTCATCCTTCAGTCTTTGGAATGTGTAAATATCTTCTCTGGAAAATCTGCTTACAGCGATGATCTGATACATGGTTTGTAAAGCAGTAAGTCCTCCCATTATGGGAGAACTATTCAACTGGAACAAACTTGGATACAAAATTCTACTTTTAAGATAGTCATGCTTAAAAACAGTAGGTTCCCTTAAATATAAAGAAAAGGTCCTGTAAGGACTGCACACAGGCATATCATGACATCTTTTCTGAAACTTCTATTTTGTGTTCTTGTTCATTGTTGGCTACATCTTATTAGACTGCAGGAATAAGTGAGTGAATATAAAATAAGTGCCCTCCTTCTTGCCTGCTGTGAGCGGGTTATTGGTTTGGCTGAAATTCACTTGTGGTATAACTAAAAGAAAGGGGTTGCCTTTGAAATGTGTTTTTCTATCTAGTGTATTTACTTAAATTGGGGCAAGTGGTGAACAGACAGGAGTGGCTGCATTGCAGACATTCCTATTATTGTTTAAATTGAATAAAATGACCCATGTTCCCCTCATTCAGATATGAAAAAGTGTGTGGCTGTGTGGTTACAGATTCTAAAGTGTTAGCTTGCAGTACTGGGAGCCAGTGTAAACATGAGGTAAGACAGATTGTTTACTGAAGAGGCACTAGCAGAACCCACTAAAGTGGGAAAGGTACATTCTGTTAAAATGGTATAGTAGTACTACTATAATTTTTGGTGAGAGTCCTTGAGACCATAAAACGACCTCCAGTGATTGAAACCTGAATGGTGAGACGAAAATTACTAAAGAAAGAGGAACCCAGAGAGGGAACATACCAGATCCTGGTGAAATCTCCAAAGAAGGTCGGGATTACACCATAGTAATCCAAAGCGCAAAAGAACTGCAAAAGTGTAAGTAGCATTTTACTTGGTCTCTATTTTCGCCTAAGTGATCTGCACTATTCCATCTTTTATCTTTAACCTAGAGGAAGCGCAACTCTCCCTCATCCATCTGAGATTTTCATTATCTGTGCAATGGAGAAGCAAGCTGCTGATCTAGGACAGAAACTACTGAACTAAGGTTGTGCATATTACCATAAAGCGCAGGTGTTTCCTATATCATAAGGACTTGGAAAAGCAAGATAAATAATGCAAAGAATTAGAAGATAAAAAAAATCAAGCCTATTTACTGATTTGTTTGGTTACTGAGGGTCACTGAGCCCTGTTAACCAAAAGATTAAGCAAAATAAATTAAAATAATTTTTTTAAAAATGCGTAAAGATCTGTTTAATGATTTCAGCTATTACAATAACATATTTTTCTTTAAAAAGACATTAATCTGGCAAATCATGAATTCTAAAGTAATATATGTGGATTTTTTGCTGAGAATGCAAAAGAGATGTAATTTTTCATGTAGGTTTTTGCTTAAGACAAACTTTCTACCATTCTTCAGAATAAATTGGCTGTGGAGAGAAAAAGTTTCATTACTATTACTCAAAAATTCTTTCCACTGTACTTGCCAGAGGTCTTAAAGGCCTGCTTTGCTGCAAGGCTAGGAAGGCCCCTTTTCACTTGGATCAGTCAAAGCTCCACCCAGGGCACCAAAACTAAGCTCCTCCAAATGGGAAAGCCAGAGGCAGAAAGTGGGAACCTGATGGTCATAACACTTCCCTTTCTGGGAACAACATAAGGGTCAGGTGCACTTTACCAATCCAAGCAATGTAAAACTACTGAAAGCAGAACATCATCTGTAGACAGATCTGCCTTCAGCTTTCTAAAGCTGGTCAGTACAGAAAAGGCAGTTCTAACTACTGTGTGAAAAACCATAGAAGAGGCTTTCACACAAAAAAAAAAGGTCATTCACTGGTAAATTATGTAGACAACCTAAGCTGGTAGGGAAACTTCCGGCACTGCTTAATGGTAAATAAATGCAAATAAGCCTCCCCAGAAAGTAAGGAATTTGTCTGCAAGTTTTACTATGTAAAAACATGGTGGCTGTAAATGACTATAATATGACTATGATAGATGTTTTGTAAGCACTGTAACTTTTTTATTTGAATAATATGTAAAGTGATATTACTGTTAAGTAGGAATTGAATGTTACATTCACCATAGGCCCATATTTTCAAGCAGTCCTGTGTGGCAAATTAACTGATGAAAACAAACTGGAGCATTGGTATTGCGGTTACAAAACCGGGTAGCCTTTTTTTTTTTAAGTAATCTGGACAATATGGGTGGACTGTATTTTATCAGGGAAGGAGATATAATACTGGGTGAGTTGTCGGATAAACTATAAAGGGATAGTCTGTGAAATAATGATATTTTAATTACAGGTCTCAGGAAAAAGCAGAGGAAACTAAAAATTCTGAATGGAGATCATTCAAATATCAATTAAATTAGTAACCACCTTCCAGTGTAAAGAGAATGCCAAGATAAGTCTTAAATAATTAGTTGCACATGAAAACATCAAAGAAAATGCTAAATTATCTCTAGAAGGATTTCCCTTTCTTGGATTACAGGAGTCAAGTGGAGAAGAATGTTGAAAATGCAATACCTTTTGATGACTAACTAAAATAAACAATCATGAATAGCAAGCTTTCAGGACTCGGCGTTGCCCCAATGTCAGACTTTCATTTTACAAGAAAAGATGATGGTATATCTTGACTTGTCTAGGAGGCTTTTTCAGGTATTTAAACCTGGCTTTAGTAGCCGCTATCTGAATATATTATAAAACTGTAATTGGCATTAACAAATCATTTCCGAAATTAACCCACAACAGCTAAAGATTTCAACACCTGATGTTTTTCAGAAATCCACATGAAATTTGACAAATGAAAAAAGATAAGGTAACAGAAAATAAAAGCTTCAACATTTTAAACTAAAAAAACAGGACGCACAATACACGTTTACAAATAGACTAATAAAATAATGTACCTTGAGGTTGTAAAAATTCCATAAACAAGTGTAGTTCTAGGATTGTCTGTTTCCATTAAGAAAACATCCTCTGCATTTAGTGAAAAGAAAAAGAATTGGTTATTTAGTGGTGAAAATGGATGATCAAACTTGCACTTAAAAGTGCTACCTAAAAAAGTTGAATACTTAATTTTTATGTCTAGGTACTTGAAAAGTATAACATATTTAAAATACTAACGTAACTATAAGATGAACTTGAAGGACCTGTGACTTTTTTAACCTTTAACTATGCATCTATTGGTAATGATTGCTATGGTTTGCATACATATTGGACAATTAAACTAGATTACTGCTAGAAAGGGCTAATTTCCCAATTTTATGTAGGGACATGAACAGTGAACACCTTGGTAATGCCCATATACTTAAAGGGATTCTAAAGGCTATTGTTAATAGCAACTGTAAATGCCATCAGAAAAGGTTGAAATGTCTGCCTCCTAGTGTACACTTTTATAACTACATCAAATCAGCAGCTGGAATCCTAGTTATAAGTATATATATTTCTACAGTTTTAATGCATTTGGTCAGTGACGGTGTTTAAATACAGCAGCCTTCAGTGCCTCTTTAAAAGGATACAGGTAGTCCTCGACTTACGTCGTTGATCCGTTCTTACGCGGCGTCGTAAACCGAATTTCGATGTAAGTCGGATCATACATTCATACAGTATGGTTCGACTTACGTCGCTACGTCGCAAAACCGTGTAAGTCGGAACAAGGCATGGTTGCATGCAGTTCGACTTACGTCACAAAACCGTGTAAGTCAGAACATGGCATTGTATAAAGCAGTGTAACCCCGAAATGACGTAACTCGAGACCGTCGTAACCCGAGGACTAACTGTATTCCTCTGAAATATTTTGCAAATCAGGAAAGTGTTTAGAAGTTATTTCAATTAGAAGAGTTAAATTAATATATTATCTTTTATTTATAGGCGCTAAAAAACTTCCCAGTGCTTTACAATAGAGATAAGATAGACATCTAATTGCAAGTAAACAAAAAGGTACATGAATAAGTAAAATTAAATAATGGGAAAGAGTAAAAAAAAAGAAGAAAAGATTACCTGCTTACAAAAGCATACAGTCTAAGGCTGGGTTCACATGAGTGTATGGTGCGCAGCGCAGCACATCATAAACGTGTCAGAAAAAAAAAGAAAAGAAAAAAATGGCGTATTTTTAAATTGTACTTACCAGCAACATTGTGAACGCTTCACTGCCCTTCCTGTGTGTCACATTTTAGGTGCGGCGTATATATGCCGCCAAAATGTGAAACACAGCGTTCTGGACACAGCATATGTGCGTCATACGCCCATTTGTCCAAAACTAGGTACGTATCATCGGCTTCTAAGAAGCCGTATTTTTTTTTTTTACACAAGCTTATGATGCACTGCACTTCATATGCTCGTGTAAACCCAGCTTAAATGATAAAGAGCTAGGAAACACAAGTTACACAATATCACTAATAGATGTTGTAGACTTGCAGATATGAAGTAGAGTATTAAGTGCTCTTAAGTAGAGAAGGACTGGGGAATGATAAATATAGAGTGAAAGTGTGAGGCAAGAAGTGTAGAAAGTTTGGGAGAGAAGGAGACTTGAGTTATGAGAGTATGCATGACTGGTGTAAGACTACAGGATTTTTAACTGAGTGGCAGATTTTAAATAGCCCTTAAATATGAAGCTTTAAAGGAAGGACCAGTGTCGCAACAATACGTTTTGGGGATCTGGCACAAGATTGACATAGGACCACATCTAACAGACCTGGTGCAGGAATGGCACTGGGGCCCTATAACCTCCTAAAAGCGTTGCCCCATCCTGCATCCCCTGGACCAAAAACCTAAGACTTACCATGATCCAAGGGGGAGCAGGGGGCAGGCACAGCACATGAGGGGTTATGTGGGGTCCTTTAAAAGCTGGGGTAGATTGCAGCCATGACTGTTTCAACCCCTATAATTACACTAGAGGGAAGGACATAGAAACATGTGACATTCTGATAGGCCTAGGGAGACTATTGCAGGAAGGTTACAAAATGATAATTTTGTAGCCAGAAATGAGAGGAGGTGATACAGAAGGACAAAAATATAATGTGGAAGACAGTTGGGTCACTTTTGAAAATACTTGTGTTGTAATGGTTGATGGAATATGCACAAAGTATTTATTCACAGTGTATACAGTGGCCTTTATTGCAATGTTCTGATGTTTCTAAAAAGTATTAGTTTGGTTTGAATAGAAGCACTTACAGAAAGGATGAGACATTCAGAAACATGAGACATTTGATTTGTGGCTACACACAGCCAAGATAAAAATAGCTGTTCAGGAAATGCAAGTAATTCCTATCTATTAAAATCAATTTGGTCTCTTAAGCCAAAATGTGTATTTATTGAAAATATGTATATTCTTATATTGTACATCACATATTCAGTACTTTTTCATGAAATAGTTCAATTATTCATTAATGTGCTTAAAATAAATATAATTTTAAGATATAATGTACAACAATATACAGGTTTGTACAAATGCAGTACTGCCCAATTGAACATTGATTACTTGAAAATCACACAAATATATGGCATATGTTTTATCTGATTGTTCCATAAGCTTTTAAAGAAAGTGACATGAGCTAAGACTGCAAATCTATTCCCATGGGCCAAAAAATTACTAGTCACATGATTCTACCTATTTTTTCTTTCTTTTGGCCCTGGTTACAGCCTAACACTGAACAGAAAAGAATAGTGAATTCCATGATCCTACCAGTCTAGAGACACTCCTCTTATAAATTATGTGTTTAAAGCCAGGAAATATACAGTAGATCTTTAATTAAAAAAAACATGAATATGCAAAGAAACAATAATACAACAGTTAGTAGTGACTCATTACAAGGGTAATTAGGTAATGATGTAAATAATGTGACAGAAATAGAAGATTAGATAATGAAAGGAGGAATAATATAGTTTGACCACACTATCCTGACATGCAAATATTATGGATTAAGTCACAAACCTTGTCCATGGTACTGGTTCTATAACATTTGTTTATTAAGCCCATAATGACCATTCTTAATATTGCTCTTGCGAAAACAGTTAATTTACAGTATATGGACACCATTTGATCAGCACAGGTATGCATTTAATGATATCTGGAAGCCTTTAAAGTTAGAGATTTACAATAATCCTCATATTATGGCAAGGAAAACATGCTTTGTCAAGTCATTTAAAAAAAAAAGATACTGCTAAGTGTGTGTTTAATTTACTACATTCAAATTTTATTTAGCCTTTAATTTTACCTAGTTCATCAAAGTAGGTTTCTGTTCCATCATCATCCATCACCGAACATACCAATCTAGCCTTCAAAAAGGTTGTCCATTTGTTAACAAGACTTCTTTGTCCACCAATGTCATTCTAAAAAAAGTAAGGAAAGACCTATTATTTTTGAGCAACCCTTTGGCACACAATCATGTTTCATGCAAGTCTGTTTGACAGACTGAGTTGGTATATTGCTTACATGCACTTTCATTACTTTCTTTGTAACAAAATAACATTGCTCAATCTGACTCATTCTGGACGACAAACTAGTAGCATGCTGCACCTTTGGTATGATCCTACTAGTCGGCCCAATGCATTCCCAATCATACCCATAGAGTCACAAAGAAATTGGATTATAATGAGATGTCTATGAGTTTGGTTAAATGCAATCTGACATCACATAAATAACAATTTTCACTGGGCATTTTTTACAGTGACTCCTTCAAGGTAAGATTAACTGAACTGCCTCTGTAAGATCTATCTCTTGTTTTTTCTGAAAGGTGCAAAGTTAGAGGATTGTTGAAAAGGACACTTCTGAGTTAACCGTAAACAAAAATGAAGGCAATGTGTTCAAATTAATTTCAGTAATATTTTTTACAAATACATAAATTAAAGTCAAATGTTCACTCTCCACTTTTAGAACAAAGTAAGTCAGTTTAGCAATCACTGATGTCATTGAGGTTTAATGTGTTACTGTATATTTGAACTGCAATGTAATATAATTTTCATTTGTAATGCATTTTGAATAGAAACTGATCTAAATTTGCTTGCTCAGATGGATTTTTATATTAAAAAATTCAATTTCAGAGTGTCTAGGTAATGTATGTACAATGTTTTGATTGAACACTAGCAGGCTTTTTATCAACAAAATCAATCCTTTACTAAGGCCCAAAGCCACCATCCAGCATCCATTTGTATACAGGAACTAAAGTTATGAAAGCAAACTTCTTATTGGTTACTATGGGTTAACACACCCCAAAAAACAACTGCATCTTTTGATGAATTCCCCTTTATCTTTTATTGCAAGATACTGAATTATTGCAAAGCATCACCGTAAAATAATATCTGATAAAGACAGAAGAAAGCGAGATATAAATAACCACATCTGAAATCTTAATATGCCAGAGAGGAACCTGTTTATTAGTTTATGTCTCTCGTTCTTCTGTTCATCCGGAACAGGAAATTTACTTACACACAGGGGACTATATAATTATTAGCTTTTATTAGATTGTCTACAGTCTGCTGTTAATGAACAAAGACATCTTACGGGACAGACTCTCGCTATCATGGAATGAATTTGTTTTGTGCTCCCACTGTTATCTGTCAGACGCTCCTTCAAGAAGAAATAAACCTTTGCGTCATTTGGATCTGTTCCATCTGGAAGTAACTGAGCATCCACAAAAATGGGCTCTGTAAAATAAAATATTACTATGCTTAATCAAAATCAATTTTATAAAATTATATCAAAATTGGAAATCTTGTTGTGAACTGCATCAAACCTTCCATCTTTAATAGTCATTATAGCTACAGTATGTGTAGAATGGGGGTAATTACATTTGTGAAACTAAATTGTTTTAGAAAGAATCAATAATAGACGTTATCTCTGTTTCCTTTGAAGACATTCATATGTAAATGTGTGATAAAGCAATTCGGCAAAATTTAATAAACAAGAGATGCAAGGTAGTGTAGAGATCTGAAACATGTTTTTCCCAAGTTCCACATAAATTAGAAATCTTTAACAACTACATAGTAGCTTTATATACACTATTTTGGTAATATTTGTTAACCATGTTTTCCAATAATGCTACAATAAAATGTACTGTTGGCTTTCTTCTGCGCTGTAAATCAGCGATGTCCAACCTATGGCCCGCATGCCCTATCAGGCCCACGGCCCGAATTCCGAATTGTTGTGTATAAGTGTGAATTCGCCAGCTAAAGACAGTCACAATAGACTGCTACTGTCGCAGTCGTGGCTTTATAATGAGAATATTGTCGCAGTCATGACTTTACTATAGAAAATTGTCACAATTGTAACTTTAAAATTTGTCGCGGTCGTGACTTTGAAGCGGCCAGTGACACGCATGTTGCAAATTTATTTGGGCCCCCAGGCTGAAAAAGGTTGGGCATCACTGCTGTAAATAATATGTAGTGAGTGAATCATTATCATTAATATGTGCAGTGGATCATTATCATCAATATGTGCAGTATTGTACATTTCTATACTCTATCCTTTCATTTAAATTGTAAATATAGTGCCAAGTGTATTACAGCGCAGCACTGTTTGCATTTTCTTTTCCATTCTTTGTTGATTTGGTGTAGTATTGCTAATGTTAAATGTTTAAATGTCTCTTCAACATGAAACAAATAAGGTAAATTGCACACAGAGTAAAGGGCTGGCCTCGGGTTAATTCCCTACCGATAGCAGCGTAATGGCTGTGGAATATAAATAAATCTTATACAGTAAATCTTCCGCAGTGATTTAAAGATAGTTGTTTTCAGTAATGGTCATTAACCCTTTTTTGGATTCATAACGGAGAGACTACCATTTATCCGACCTTATCTAGAATGACTACTTTCCCAAAAACAAATAATTGTCACAATTTAAATTTAAAAAAGACATTACCAAGAGCAAAATACCCCATTTTTTTATGGAGCTTTAGATAATGCATGTTCACTCCAGAAAGTATCAAACTTAGTTTTTTTAAATTAATTTAGTTTTTTTGTAAGCACCTTTTCAATACATATTAATTTCAAAGGTTTTTGGTGGATTATTGTTGTTTGGTGTTACTGTCATTGTAAAGCTTTAAGATATAAATCTGCATACAGGTGGCAAGAAGATAGGAAAGTTATCTGTGGGAGTATGCAATAGATCACGTCACATAATTTAGGAGAAAGAGCCTCAATTCCTTGATCTCAAGCCAGAAGATATACTCTTTTGGATCTGGCAACCTACAGATAACATTCAACCTATCACAAATGAAATCATGGGCTACGGAGACCATAATTCATATTTTTTTTTTTCTTAACTACCAAAATAAAGTGTCCATGGAATTAGCTGGGCAATAAATCTGAAAAAAGTTTCCTTTAGCAAGCGGCAATCAGAGCTCTGCCACATAAACCATGATTATTTGCTGCCAGAATAAAATACTGTGCAAAAATTGGACTGGGATACTACACCATGATATTTCACAAGCAGGAGTCAGCATAATAAAAGACATATCTTGTCAAATTTATTAAATGCAGAGGCATACTGTAGATGTCCTTCACTTAGATAGTGCCAAGGCTTCTGATATGGCGCCATGTAAGAGGTTAAAGTATCACATGCTGCTAGCTCAAGCTTTAAAATAAGCTTAAATTACAAACCATCAGATGCAGCTAATCACAGATATCATTATATACTGAAATAAAACTTACCACTCAGCCATTTTGAGTTATGCTGATCTGTTCTTACTGGATTGCGTTTTGTGACACTGCGGAATATGGCTGAATCAGTGCCCATGAAATCTATATACATCCCAGAAAATAGCTCTTCATCTGTTAGAAAGGGAGAGAAATAACGGTGCTTGCCTTTACAGTTTCTTACATTAACAGAATCACATATTGCAATATTTCTTAAAATTCTGCAATATAACTAAAGATATCATCTTACTAAAAGTGTATCTTCTATTAAAGCAGTACAATAAAATAGTAATATATAACTAATTTTAAAAGGAAGATATTAGTATCAATATTTTTTTTTAATTTCAAACCTAACATTAGTCAGCCTCCTAGTCCTGCATTAGTATGCCATGTAGCTACGTTAAGATAGCTGGGAATCCAATACTCCTATATCACTAAGGGGTAGGTTCCCTTAGTGAAGAAGCTAACAGCATTTGACATGATTTGTTATATAGGGGGTTATTCACTAAGGTGCGAATTTGACTGTTGAATTCACAAACAGCGGATTCCTATAGCAAATCTGCTACAATTTCTCCATTGTAAAGTCGCGACAATTTAATGTTAAGATTGTGACAATTTTCCCATAATAATGGCATAATAATGCGACAATATTTTCATTATAAAGACACGACTGCGACAGTAGCAACCTATTGCGACTGTCTTTATCTGGCGAATTCGCACCTATAACGCGACAATTCAGACTTTAGTGAACAACCCCCATAGTGTGATATAGTCAGTTGGACAAAAGTAGGATTCATAGTGATGCAGATTCGACCATAAGAGCCCAAGTGAAGTGAAGTGATGTCATTCTCACAAAGTCTCACTAACTGCATTAAGTGAATAACGCATTCCTTTCTATGTCAGCATATCCCTAGTTCATGTTGTCATTTGGTCACAGATTTTGTTACTTTAAAATGAAGAGTCACATTGCGCAACACAGGAGCCCTGCCATCAACCCCTAATCTTTAATTTTTATCTGGCGAAATCAAACAGGTGAACTCAATATAGCACGAATTGCTAAAATCACTACTTCAACAGGCTCCATGCTTGATGAATAGCTGAACTGTGAGTGCACACACAAGCATAGTAATGTTAAGGCTCCATAAGTCTTCAACATGTGACTTTAATCCTTGTCACAGTGTCACACATAGCAACATCCTCCTTTAAAGAGGGAGACACATAAAATATACAGTATGCAAGGCTGTAATTGAAATTGTTTAGACCTGTATTAGTTATATTAACTTGCTTCTATATTTTAAGGTAAATTTGGCATGTGCGTATCTAGTCAACAGATAAAATTAATATGTATTAAAATATATAAAAATTAAAATGATGCTTATGGCAACTATAAGTTATTAGCCATAAAGACTTTATCATATTAAAGTATTATATTACATATTATTTAAAAACAATATAAATCACCAATAATGCAAGGTTGATACCTCAAATGTGCACTGCACTACATGTAGTTCATAGTATTCATCAGATGTGCTGTACATGTAGTTTATAGAATTCATCAGATGTGCTCTACATGTAGTTCATAGTATTCATCAGCTGTGCTCTACATGTAGACCATAGTATTCATCAGATGTGCTCTACATGTAGACCATAGTAT
>WMED01008420.1:0-11852 GCA_019650415.1 Pipa parva | reverse complement strand
GGTAAGTATTTTTCTGTTATAATTACTTGTTAATAAATGTTACGCGAATAGTGATGTCCACAGGGAAATCATTCCTTAAACAGCAAATTCCATTGTATATTCATATATACAGTATATACTTACTATACTATATATACTTATATATACTATATATACTTTGTATATACTATGGGTGCCCAAATATGTATTCATTTATTGAAAGTGGAAATATTTGTAAATATGCAATGACTAGAATGAATATTGATTCTGGTGTGGTAGATTTAAAACAGGGGGGGCCTACAAGTGCATTATAATTTATAAAATATAATCAGCCATGGTGCAAATGCCTTGTTTTTCACCTCTGGAAAGTACACAGTAAAGTTGTGGTTGCAATTTACATTGCAACTTAAATTCAAATTATTTTCCATTCTGTTTATTGAAAAGCATCTATGATTTGCTAAACCTTTACATTGACTAGAAACACTTAAGCAATGAACAGGAAATCATGAATACATTTGTTAATTTTTAAGTCATTATGGGACCTCTACAGGACTACACTGACCATGGTGGTTCATGCATTAATTCATTAAGGGGCTACAAGTAAGATTGAAGGAAAACGGAAATAATAGCTGAAATATTCATCTAATTTCTAAGGCAAAGCAACATAGGAAAATATATCTTCTTATGTAGTAAATAATATAAGCAAGCTTTGCCACAATTATTACTAAAGAATGCCACCTTAGTTTCATCTCTAATACTAGCATGTCAGTAGAGACGTGCTCAGCCCTGTGCTGATCTGTCATTTGTCAAGTCACTCCCATTGTTTAGAATTTGATTTTTTTTTTTTTTTTTTTAGATTAATCATGTCGTTGTAGTTTGAATTATTTTTTAATCACTTTTTGAAATTCTGTGAGGTTTAATCTAAGGCTAACAGCATTCAGTTTATAATAAATTCAGGGATAATAAATGAAAAGACCAAAATGGAAGTTATTACTACATAGTCCTTTCTGATATGTAATGTTTTGTGATTGATTTTCTCTTTGCTCATTGCAGCCATTTTCTGTTGAATTCTATGGAAATTCACACATTTGTGAACTAACACAGAAATACAAAATTAGGATAGATCACTACAACCAGCAAAGTGAAGAACAAACACAGAGCAATGAAAATCAGGAACATAAAAGATGACATTTTTACAAATACTGCATAGGAATAGCTGATATGCCAATCCAAATTGCTTGGTGTTACTAGTCCTTTAAATAAGGAATACAAATAAATCACAAATGACCAATAATTGAAAGCATATTTGGGTGTTCAATTGCTATATTTTCTACAACTATTTTTATCCAGCGTTATAGTTATTGAACATCTACACAGTTTAGGGCGAAATTTACTAAGGGCGAAATGATTGCCCGAAGTTAATTTCTGTTCGCACGTGCGGAATTCTGATAGATTTGCGATTGCGTGATCGCAAATCGATTAGAATTGCAATCGTGCGATCTCAAATCGATCAGAAAACCGCATGTGCGGTACAAATTGCGATCGGGAGGAAAAAATCCGCCCTTAGTAAATTTCGCCCTAAGAGTCAAGAAAGATTGTTCAATTTCTCTTTACCCGTTATGGCAGGTAGACACTACAATTGTTTTATTACAGAGTAGTCCTGTGGGAAATCTGCTAAACCACCTATGTATGTTAACCCAAGCCTGAGGCTGAATGGAACCACACAAAGTCTATATTGTATATACATTTTCTAGTAAACCTTTACCTAAACTGGTATTCTATCCCATACTCTATATCATCTAGCTAAACACAGTAATATTTTTAGCATTGCTTTTATTACTCTTGAAAACAGAATTTGACAGCAGAAAAAAAAAATTGGTTCTGCTATTCTGCTCAATGGAATTACTGTTTTAAAGTGTTTAAATTCCCTTCGTTTCTATCCCAAGTATGTTTAAATTGCTCTTGTTATTTTTTAGTTTTCTTCACCTAAGTTTAGATTGTGAACTCTCTTTCACGTACATTGTTTTAACTCTGTTATTTGCCTTGATATATTTTCATGTTTCTATAATATTACCTGCTACCTTTCCAGATATGATTTACTTGTCCTTTTGGGGGATATTTATAAAAATTGAAATGTTTTTGACTACTTAATGCTGGACAAATAGTATTTTTCTTTTATTATGCAGGTATGTATATTGTATACTTGAAAAGCTGTAATCGTTGTGTTGAAAGTCACGTTCTTCACTGTTTTAAATCAAAAAATTGTTTTCAATCGTATTGAACTAGTGTAACTGTTATAAATTTTCCCCAAGTCTCTATTTTATTTATATATTTCTGGTCAGTGATCAGTAAGTATGTCTGTCTGGGTAACCTGATTCACTGAGCTGGTGAGGCCCCCCTCAGTAATATCCCTTGTGCCCCTCTGTTGGCAGCCCTAGCAATTACTTACATTCATTGGTGCAGAATGTTACAGAAAGATTTTTTTATCCATTGAAAGAGTAGCCATACTTTACATTACTGTAGTATGGCTACCTTTCCATGGAAAATGCTTCTCATGGCAAGTATCGATTGCAACAAATCTCGCAAGACTGCGAGAAACTTCCTGGTGTTCGCCCTATTGAACTCAGAAAAGCCGAAACAGCTTTTCCGAGTTTAATAAATTTCATCCAAAATTTGAGTTGTGCAATTAAGTCCTTGATTGTCTAGGAATGATCTTGAAATTGTTATTTTGTTCTTTGGTACACTATTGTGTATCAACAATGGCACATAGATAAGACTATGACTAAGGTGTGGGACACGATGTATAGGTTCGTGTCTTTTTACAAAAAAAAGCATGTCACAAAAATACACTATCGCATTTCACCGCTATTGTGACCGCTATTGTTAAATTCCTATTGCTAATAATTGTGCCACATAACTGGGTAGGACAAATAAGTAATTTCTGTATGGACCTAATTCATTTTAGGTACAGGCTACACGCTACTAATAACAAATTAGGTTTATTAATACAGGTAGGGAAATACATGTGCAGATATACTATATTTAAGATGCATCTAACGCAACAACTCATGTTTTCAGACCTCTGTGTTTGGGATTAAAAAGCACCATAATTAATCAGTAAAAATAAGCTGCTGGGTGATTAGATTAATGTACATGGCAATTTTGTATTTTGTCTATTATATTTAGCTAACCGAAGGTCACAGATTGTATTAGTTTACTAGAATAATCAAATAAGGAATTACACTGATACAGTATGTCTGAATAAACTCCATACTTCTGATTTGACCCAGTTAGCTTTCAGCTAGTTTATATATCTGTTTTAGTTTTAACCATAAATTCCTACCTAGTTTTGATCACATGCTCCTGTACATAAAATTCAAACCCTGTGTGGAAGTGCACACCAATATGGTATAAAGTGGTACTAGATTCTTAGATGCTGGGCACACATCACAAAATTGGCAACAAGGTAGAAGAATAGAATATGCACACACACACACACACACGCAGGAAGGTATAAACCTTATTTAATAAAACCATCAGTGCAGGTTAACAAACAGCAACTGCCAGGGGGTACAATCCACCCTTCATCAGACTAAATAAGGTTCTATACCAGTCATGGCTAACCTATAAAACATGTGTCAGAGGTGGCATGCCACAATGTTTTTGCTGACACATGTCATGGCACTGTTTGTGCCGCGCTCTCAGTAGGAGGGTTGCCCTGCCTCCTGATTCTGTCAGGTATGGATTTTTCTCGAAGTGACACTCCACCTGAGTTATGTTCATTTTCTTGATTAATTTTGATACACCAAGCTCAAAAGGTTGGCCATCACCGTCCTATACCTTCCTGCATGTGTGTGCAGATTCTATTCCTCTACCCTGTACATAGCATTCTCATTCCTGCTATCAGCACCACCTTACAGAAAAACTTCCATGACTGCCAGAGCGGCCATTCATATATTAAAATCTCTATTCGTGTTGGCCTCCCCTGTGTTGATGGCTAAATGTGAAAGCAATTCAGTTTTGTTTCTAACAATATTATTTGCCTTTGGATCTAAACATTTATTATCATATAACACATACAGGGAGGTGCAATTTGTTGTGTGCTATATAAGTGAACAAGAACATTGTGTGTACTGAATAGTGACAATAATCAATGGTGTTAATTGAAGAGGGAGAAGACCAGTCCTGGGTGTTTATTGATTAGAGACTTTGGCCTCTGGTTTGTTTTTCTATTTCAATCTAACACTTGGAGAAAGTAAAAGCAACTGCCTTTGTCCAAGAATGGCTGTAAATTATATCTGAACTGCAGTCACTATATTCACACTGGTTAATTATCTTATAATGTGAAATGACAGCTGGTATACCTCTGGGGGCCACATAAAAACAATGTTGTCACTGGATATGAAGAATGCTTAAAAAACAGTTCATAGATTTGTTACATAATTAGTATGTATAGAAGCTTCCAGATTTAACGATGTGTGGAAGTCCCAATCCACAGGGAGTTGAATCACTGATGGGAAACACACAACGAGCACTGGAAGGTTTAGAAGTTATTTCTAGCATCGAATTGTCTGCCAGGCTATGTTTATCATATTCTATATGCTTGTAGCTGAAGTTGTTTAGTTTCTCAGGGTATGGCATGTAATTATGAGGTCCCTTGCTGGTCTAGCAATGTACCTAAGACAAGAAAAGATTGACCCAGGTGCCTGGTAACTAGCATATTTTTTTTTTAAGTTATGTTATTACCAATAAAAAAAACTGTGCCTTAAAACAGTATATACCACTTAGTAATATAGTTTGACTTTAAAAAAAAACAGATTTTTATTATAAAAAAGTTACTACTTTTTGCATTTGCATTTGCCTTCTGCCTCTTCACTAATACAGCAGTGCTGACTCACTTTATGACTAAAATTCTCACAAAACCTTTTAACAGGAAAATAGGCTACTTCAGGTTACATTATCTAAAAACAAACCATTTTATTCATCAGGGCAGACAGGTGAGCTTATCAGCACAGTGCTTGAGATAAGAGGTTCTTGGGTGACCCCAGCCTTGGACAGAAATTTTATGAATTTACTTATTTACTACAGTCGAAAATGACTTTTTCAACCTTTTCACCTTTTTTCGGGCGGCAATTTTTACATAGAATTCACAGATATCGCACTATTGATTTTTGCAATGTTTATTTTAACAGGTGAATCTAAATATTTTTTTCTCAATAGTCTTTAAAATATCAGCAATTGAAAACTGAAAATTGCAACATGTCTTACTCAGAAACTGTATGACCATCTAATCTAAACAGGTATAACTTCAGAACTCATTATCTTTCTGCAACTCAGTGGCTAGGATCACACTAGCGTATTATGCTCAGCGCATAATATGCTAGTGTGAAAAAAAAAATGTCTCAATGCAAGCCGATAGTACTTACCAAGTTCTGGACACACTAGCGTATGATGCGCATATACTGGGTCTGGAACGCTGTGTGTTGCATTTTGGCTGGCTTATGATATGCCATGCCCAAAATGTGACCACATAGGAAGTTATGTGAACGCCAAGGGAGCATTAACACTGTCGCTGGTAAGTACAAAGGAAAAATATGCTCGGCGCTGCACATAATACGCTAGTGTGAACCTAGCCTATAGCCTGATATCACTAACTCCTGCAGTAGGTAAGTCATAAGCTAATAGACGTCCTTTCATTTTTATCTAAAATGTTGACACAGAAAAAATATTAGTAAATAAACCATGTACACATGGGACTAGAGCAGGCATGCTATCAATGAGCTCTGAGCTCTTAAGAAATGTCCAGCCTATATTAGTTTCAGTGTTCTGCTAAAAGATTGAGAAAATAAACTGGAGAAGTTGCCTGAACAGCAAGTAAAAAATGGAAGTCAAGAAGTCAGATGAATGCATTTTGTTATAAAAAATGTACCAAATACTAAAGGTTCCCCTGAAGCAGAGCTCAGAAGCAGGAAACCCCTTGGTGCCTTTTTCTCAATCAACATTGTAACATCTATGCAAACACTAAGGTAAAAAATGTGGATTTTGAACAAATAAGAGATCTGTATAGAATGGCAGGGTTAAGACTATGTCCTTGGTATGTTGACTGGTATGATAAGCAGTCTATGCTTAAACTAAGAAACAATCACTTACCATGGAGATATTCTCTGAATATAAAATAAACAGAACTCGGAGTTATAGAAGCTATTGTGAGAGTTGGAAATTAAAGCAGACATGAATATATGTGTATAAGGATGAGGAACCACTAATTCCATACCCAATGCAGTGCTGGTTGTCTGTATGACTCATTCAAAAAAAAATACTGTATGTTAGTGGCTCTTTAGGAAGCATCTAGACTCCTCTGATCTTTCATTCATGTGTTCATCTCATTAATTCACATCCTTCTTTTTTATCATTTTTAATTTGGATTATAAGGAATTTTTGATCACCCTTTAGCTTTACCCTTCCAGCAGTCTAAACCATGTCAGTTCTAGGGAATAAACGCAGAGTACATCACCATGGTGGTGGGGTGGTGGGGAGTGGTGGAAGGGGTGGGGGCAGGGGCACTTCAGACCTTAAGATGCACCATATTTTTAAGACTGTATTTAAAATTAAGAAAGGACGTATTATATTTGGAAAATACTAATATAATCATAATATAAAACATCATGATTAAATAGAAAAAGGAAACATTATCTACTCTAAACTATAACTTAGGGAGCATAAAGTCAGTTACCACCTCTTTCTCTCTCTTGCCTTCACTTTTCTCATCTCCTTTAAGCTGGGTAATTATTTGTTCCCTTGCTCTATCGAACCCGAAGCAGGTTTTTATTTCTAAGATGAAATGGAAAGAAGGAGCTGGTATATTGATGGTGATGAACTTCTTAAAATCTAACATATAAACAGATGTTTATGACATTTATAGTAAGTTAAATATTGGATATACTGTATATACTGTATATGTACTTGCTAAGTGTTATTATAGTATTATTTATAGGAAAATAGAAGTAATTACTGGGTAATATTATGATCACTGTATTTTACTTTCATATTTGTTTATCATAGTAGTAAAATTATGAAGTAGGGGAGAATTATGTGCAATTAGTATTATTTAATTTTTTGGTATTTGACTGAATATACACTTACATTCATAAGAGATCACTCTCACACCATACAAAACAAACTACTTAATTTGCATGTAAGTAGTTGGTCCTACTGTGTTGATCTCACTAATCGCTAGTGTGAAATTGGCCTTCATATTTTGCAGGGCTGTTAATTGCATGTTATTTACTCCACAGAATGAACAGAGATAATTCAAAAGCTCAGGGTCTGTTCTGACTTTTTATTCATTCAATAACAATTTCAATTCCATACCTGGTTTTCAGTTTGCAGTCAGGGTAAGGGGTTATTCACTAAAATCCAAATTGTTGCGTATAGGTGCAAATTCACCAGATAAAGGGTACCTCACCTTGCGATGCTTCAATTCACTTCGCAAAAAAGGTTATGCGCTAGCCTCTCTCCTGCACGCTAACATCAGTGCACGCTTTAAAGGTATTCCAGTCTCGCGAGACGACTCGGGAGGTCACAAGACTGGAATACCTTTAAAGCTTGTGCTGATGCGTGTAGGAAAGAAGCCATTGTGTAACCTTTTTTGCAAAGTGAATCGAAGCATTGTAAGGTGAGTTCGCACCTTGCTGAATTACCCCCCCCCCCAAAGACAGTTGCAATGGGCTGCTACTGTCGCAGTCGCGTCTTTATAATGAGAATATTGTCGCCGTTGCGACTTTATTATGGGGAAATTGTAGCAGATTTTCTATGGGAATCTACTGTTTGCGAATTCGACAGTCAAATTCATACCTTAGTGAATAACCCCATCTCTTAATCTCTAGGGATCTGAAATTAGGTTACCCAGTAATATAAAAAGGCTGATATTGACCGCCACTTTAAAATGGGTTGTTGCTGGTCACTTGGCCTGTAAACTGGGCTACTGTTCTTCAGTTGACATTGTGAACCTTTAGCTGAATTGCTGGCGGTCATCTGAATTTGTACCAGAACGCTTTCTTTGCATTGAGTGGATGCAAAACATTTTTTTTTAATGTTATTTGTGGTCATAAATGCAGCTGAAAAATGTGTACAGATTTTGAAACATTACACTTATGTTTAGATAACAACGCTGAAATAAATGGAAATTTAAGTTTAGAATTTTGTTGAGCCCTTAATGAAATAGAGCTTGCCAGATCCATTTAAAATACTCCCACCCACCCACCCAAAGAAGCATTGCACCTTCCGCAAGAATTCTACCTAGAAAAGGGTTAAGTTAAATAATGGATATTACTACTTATACTTTCTTTCTTTGCAAATAAATAGCAAAAGAACTCTTTTCCAAGAGAAGCTTCCATTTCAGGGATGGCTGTATTCAGGAAATGAGTTTTCTGTTCCATTAGTTTAGTCCGCCTCTGCAAAGTTATCTCTGATAACAAATGAGACTCATCTTTCTATTCTGTTTGTGGGCGGGTGCCCTCTGCCAGAGATGAGGAGAAGGGTCCAAAGGTAAAAGAAAGACTATTTCACCCACATCACACTTCCATTCTGTGTAGATTAACTGAAACAGTGTTTTCTACATGCATTTTATTAAATGAAAGAAGCAGGTGGTGAGTGATAGTCTGGAGAGAAACATTCACGATTTTGCAAAGGTTATCACACTATCATGAGCATAGTTCAATGTCAAAGTCCCACTTTAGGATTTATTTATCAGTGTCTTCTAGCTGCACAAATTGGTGCAAACCTACACTTTCATTTTAGGAGTCTTATATATATATTTACCAAAAAATAAATAAATAAATAAACAGCATACTATAACAATGGGAAAGTAGAAATTACAAGATTTGTAATGCACTGTGTAAATTTGTGGTGTTTTATAAAATTATACATACATACATAGTTAAGATTAGATTACTGGTAAATTAGTTTTGTTGTCACTGAGTAATACAAACATGCATATTAGTGAAATTACAGTGTGTTCTTAGTAACAGTAATAATAATATCATTATGGCAATGGCAAGATAGTAGTAACAGTAGCTATAAATATTAAATAATAGCAGTGCGTGGATATAAATAGTGATAATAGTAATAAGAATAATAGATTAAATAAATAATAATAATAATAATGAAGGCAGGGGGGTATGGATGGAATATGGATTGAGTCAAGGTGGGAAGGGGGGGGGTATTAGAGTTCAGATATGGAGATGTTCAGTCTTATTATCGAGTCAGGGAAGAAGCTCTTCCTTAGCCTGCTAGTATGACATTTTAGACTCCTATAGCGTCTCCCTGATGGCAGTAAGGAGTATAGTCCATGATTAGGGTGGAGCACATTGGTAATAATGTTGCACGCTCTGGACAGGCATCGACTTTGATAATATATCCTCAATGGAAGACAGTTGGATGCCAATGGTCTTTAATGCAAGTTTAACCACTCTTTGGAGTGATTTCTTGTTGGAGGCACTGCAATTGCCTGACCAGGAGGTGATGCAATAGGACAGAATACTCTCTATGGAGCATCTATAGAAGTCTTTCAGAATACGGCGTACATACACGCTCTTAAGACATCTGAGAATATAGAGTCTTTGATGTGCTTTTCTTAAGGACTTAGAGGAATGAGTGGTCCAGGTTAGGGTGTCGGATATATGGACATTTAGGAACTTGAAGTTCTTCACGCAGTCCACCTTAACATTGATGAGGACCGGGGATGTTTATGTTCGAGATTTCCTTTCTTGGCATTTAGGGAGAGCATGTTTGAGTCGCACCAGGCCACGAGAATGTGAACCTCGTCCATGTAGGACGTTACATCATTACCTTTGATGAGGCCAATGAAAGTGGTGTCATCAGCAAATTTAATGATGCGATTTGTGTTGTGGGTGGAAAGGCAGTCATGGGTGAAGAGGGAATAGAGAAAGGGACTCAGAATACAGCTTTGAGGTACTCCAGTGTTGAGACTGATCATGGATCTTTACATTCCCATGTTTAGCATGAGAAGGTAATAATATGACAGTTTTAAAATAGCAAAAAAATAAAACTAGCAAGCAGGGGAAACAGTCCTTCTTTTTGAACCAAGACCTTGCTAAGGAATTTGACATTTAAGAATTCTAGTCACAAGATGCAGCAGTGAGTGGTAATTTCCTTAATGTGTTCAGTAGGTTACATTATTCCTTACATAACAAGTGCAATGTATTAACAATTACAGGATTGTATTGTGCAATGGATTTGCCAGTTCCCTCTGTAGTATTTCAGTGCAGAATAATAATTATTGAAGATGTTAAAAGGCTGCTGAATTTAAAATGCATCCACTCTTCCAAGTGTATGGCTTCTTTAATAAACACAATGTTAATAAATTTGGTAACGTGGAGAATTTCAAATTATGCTTCTCCATTTTTTCGCTACTTAAAGGGATAATATCTTCCACAAATCTTTCATTTTTTAATAATCCCATTTAAAGGATAATTAAATGTATAAAATAAAAAGACATATTAAAAAAACTTACCTTATATTGAGTTGAATTGTTACAGTTGCAGCATGAAATGTGCTGTAATTTCCCTGCACAGATGCTGACTTCACAGCGCAGGCTGACACAGGGGCCAGCGTGAAGCTTCTCCCACTTGGTTGTATCAGTGGTGCAAAAGGGTTTCAACCAGTGGCAGATGCTGGTCTTTCAAGGAGGGGAAGCTCACTTTGTCATACCAGGACAACTGAAAAGACCTGTTACTTTTCCCCACCTTTTGCACCAAATTAATCTGAGGAGTTGATCTGCCCTGCTGTTTAACTCTAAATTTTTCTTCATAGGGAAGACTATCAAATGGCTTTACCAAAATCTTGTCCACAACATTCCCACTGTCCGACATTATGTGCAGCTTTGCTACTCAGAACGAAAAAAAAAGGCTGTTGCAAATCAGAATGAAAGATTTCCAATTCACTCATTTCACTGTCAATCAAAAAGGGATTCATCCTTAGACAGATCATCCAATCAGCATGCAGAAGCTGAGCTTCCAGGCCAGCCCACTGCCCCATAGACTCCCAGAGAAGCTGAGAGTCCGATGGGAGGGACAAAGCACAGCATTTATCCAATTACTCATCTTGTTTCAATCAGCATGCAGACTGAGCTTCCAGGCCAGCCCACTGCCCCATAGACTCCCAGAGAAGCTGAGAGTCTGGGAGGGACAAAGCCCAGCATTTATCCAATTACTCATCTTGTTTCACTGCACTTTTGTTTTGCTATTGAAGTCTGTGAAATGACATGTACATACTGTTTAAAGCACTGTGAAGCTGCAGAAATGGGTGAGAGGAAATTACATGTACATACTGTACTGTTGTATATATTTGATCACTTCTTTCTTTTGTCATTTTAGGGGAAGATGAGCTTCCCTTGTAGTCTTAGAGCAACCGCCACTTCAATGTCATCACATTCATTGCAGTGGCCAATGAGAACACTCCCAGAAATGAGCGTGATCATGTGTGAGGCCGATTCAACCAAGTCGGCGGAGGTTCGTGCTGGCTCCTGTGTCACTCTAAGCCAGGGGTCTAAAACTCAATTTACCCGGGGGTCGCTGGAGGTAGAGTCTGGGTGAGGCAGGGCCGCATCAGGTTTTCCACAAGAAAACAACAGATTAAAAACAATACATGGCCCTGCGGGGCAATCAGCGGCTTTGTGAAGCTATATGCAGCTCTGCTGGGGAAATTAGCACCTTTGTAGGGAAATAAGCACCTTTGTGGGGAAATACTCGGCTCAGAGGGTCAATGTGCAGCTTTATGGGCTACTGTCACATCTGTGATTTTTTAAAAAAAAATTATAATTGGGGTAAATTTTATGGCTGGGGGGGCAAGCT